>JACXGK010006465.1:11835-28791 GCA_016801125.1 Novumbra hubbsi
AGACCTCCATGCTACTTAGGAGAACCAGAAGTCACTGGTGAAGTCTACAGACCTCCATGCTACTTAGGAGAACCAGAAGTCACTGGTGAAGTCTAAAGACCTCCATGCTACTTAGGAGAACCAGAAGTCACTGGTGAAGTCTACAGACCTCCATGCTACTTAGGAGAACCAGAAGTCACTGGTGAAGTCTAAAGACCTCCATGCTACTTAGGAGAACCAGAAGTAAAAAATAAGTTGCTGCTAAGGACGCATTCAAAACCTCTCGTGACCCACATTTGGGTTGCTATAGGCTACCTATTGGCACTGACCATTAATGATTTTAGTTGTGTAAGAGTAGTTTTGCTGACCTGAATGTATTAATTGATCGTGCACTGTAGAAGTGTAATTTAGTGTTGCATTCAGAATGATACATGGCAAGAGGAATGCTGAAAGTGTTTGAGAAGAGGATCTGGTCTTTGCTATGATCAGTGACACCGATCTGTAGGTTAAGTCCTGTGACAATCTGTTCCTGCAATCACTGTAATGTTCTTAGATAGGTTGGAATGTGACCATTTACGAAGCCCTCCTGAACTGAAGAGGGGGCCAATTTGCCATTTGGGAAAGGATGACGTGTTATTTGCATAGGATGAATATGCAAATGACTTGTCTCCACCCAATCTGTATAAGTATTGTATGTAACTATGAAATACTTAGAGATACTTCCCTGTCAAACTGGTAGTAGGGAACTAGGCTGTCAGTGCAAGTGAATCTTAAATAAACTGTTAATTGTGCAAGAGTTTTCTTCCTTAACGGCATAAATTATAATACTATAGACATATGAAATATGCTTTAATAGTTGCCACAGTTAGGAAACTACAAATGTTAAAACTATATTGTGTACTCACTTTCTGAGACTCGAAATGGGTTGTGTAAATTCTATCCAATACTGCAGGAACCGGTCTCTGGGCAGGTCGGGCAAACGCAGAGCATTGCAGAGACCAGCGATTTCGGCTTGATCTAGTTGGATACTATGTTGTTTGCACACAAGCATCATGATCACAGCAGCCTTAACGGGGTCCTGAATGATGGCGCTCTGATCATTCCTTTCCTTTAGCAGCTGAGGAACCACACTCTCCAGCATGAAATGTTTCAGCAGTTTTTGAATCTTGGAATAGAACAGACGTTTTGAAGACTTTGAGACATTTGTAAACTGCAACTCATTTCTTTTCCTGTCATATGTCTTTCCATCTAATCCATTAACAATTTGTTACAGCAGGTTAAACATTTAGTATTATTTAATACACATACAGTTTCATTGGTTTGCCTTTTATTCCCCTTCTTGTTTTTGCTTTCACTTAACAGGGTTTTCCCGTAGGTTAGATTAAACTGAACCAGTTGTTTCATGAAACTGTTGAATTGATGGTCATTCCAGCTGTGAAGTAGCTCAAAAATAGTCTGAAGCAACATCTTCCCTGACATTTCTCTTCTGGGAATATTCTTTGATGGTGATGCAAAGATGACATCATCATACTGATGCCAATCCCCTGGAGAGGGTATAAAAACAAGATACGTTTTGACAATACAATGAAGTGGCTTTGATTTTAGACCAGTATGGTCATTTGTTTGTGTGTGAGATCCTGTTGCTAGTTTGTTGTGTGATGAGCAGGGTAACAGGGTTCTTTCAAAGTCAGCCAGACTTTGGTCAGCCAGAGAACAGTTGCAGGAAATGTATAATCTCTCACCTTCCTCTTTGAAGACAATGGACTCTCCGGAAAGACATATCATTCTGGTTGGGCGTGTAGAATCAATGTACTCATGCACATACTTTGCACTTTTCTCATTGTAAACAAGGTACTTGTATGGTATGGGCATATTAGATTGGTCAGTGACCAGTATTCCTTCCACTAAGACTCCATGCTCTCCAAGTTCCCTGCAGCGGTAAGAAGCGAACGTGTAAATCCATTTAAATACGCCGATCAGCCATAACATTATGAACATTGACAAGGGAAGTTAATAACACTGATAATCATCAGGGCATCATCATGGCACCTGTCAGTGGGTGGGATATATTAGGCAGCAAGTGAACATTTTGTCCACTTGCAGAGTGCTTTCCAGCCAGCAGTGCCCATTATGGTGTGTAGCAGAAAAGAGGCCAGAAAGAAATTGTTCTGCAAAATGTTCTCATTGAAAAGGGAATGATACCTCGATTTCTGTGGATTGGACAGTGCATGGGTTCTTTCTTTTAGTTTTTTGTAAAGGATTAGATGTAAGGATGATTTAACTACTTTCCTACAGAAACGAGACCAACCACCAAACAATGTTGTGCATAAATGCTCATATGGCAAACCCACTTTTTTGCAGATAGCTCAACTGCACTGGATTCCCAGCTTCCTGTTTCCTGCCCTGCCCATATGAAAATGCGGTCTTCCTTAAGGTCAAGGTTGAATTCCGTTGAGAGTATTGCGTGGAAATAGATTTTAAGTCTCTCTTTTAAAGTCCCCTGGGTTTGCTCTGTGACTATCCTGAAACCAAAACCAACAAGAATGATCAAATGAATAAGCTAATTGCTATGCATGTATACAGGATTTGAACTGAAGAACAGGATTTAAATTGTCGTGAGCACTGATTGCATACCTTTTTGGCGGTGGACAAGGATACTTTTCATAATTTGTTTCATGGGCAGTCTGGTCAACCTCCATGGGGTCCTCCTCTCGGTCAACAGTGGAGCCTATTCTCTCAGTCTGTTTGGGAAGGTAAAATGTATCAAAAACACTTGTTTAGATGTTAATAGTTAATACTTAGTTCAACTTCCTCTAAAAAGAATGTAGCAATAAATACCTCTGAGGCAACTGTCCTGAAATAGGAACAAACACAAATAAAACACATGAATAATGTCTAACAATTAAGTGGGCAGAAATTGCATTTGTAAACACGATTTCAAATTGAGTGTCTTCTGATGAGCAGGTCACCTTTTGGGTCCGGCCAAGGTTTTAGCACCATCTTCGGTGTGGTCCTTTAGGTCCCAGTTCAAACCTGGACTTGTTGGTGAAAAGTGGACAGCTTCTACCTCATGGACCAAGTTTTCGAACTCAATGGGCTCCACTTGTTGGGCAACACTGGACTCTATGCCCTCTGTCTGTTCAGTTAAGTAAAACGTATAATTAAACAATTTAATGACATGTCACTGCCCCCAAAAATTAAACCAAATGACCCAAGAGATCCCTCAATTGTATCGACTAGTCTATTTGTTAAAATGATTCAAACACAACCATCCTATTTTTGAGTACCTCTGATTCAACCAAGGCTGTCCTGAAATTGAAACAAACGGAAAAGATTGGATAAAATATTTCAGATGAAGAAAGCAAGACTAGTATTGGTGACGGCTATATAAAACGTGTGAGTTTAAGCGTTGAAGGACTTCTCACTGCCAAAAGGTTTAATATACCTTTCTGAATGCATTCCAGTCGGAGCAGCAGAGTCATCATTTGTGTTGTCCTTAATTTCCAGCATACAATCTGGACTTACTGGTGAAAAGGAGGCATCTCCTTTCCCATGGGCAGACTGATCAATGTCCATGGGGGGGTCAACACAGCCCTGTAGATCAGCTTTCTGTTTCGGTTGGCTATTCTGGTTCACAATCTGCTCAGTTTTGTCCAAGGTTGCCATATCCTTCTTTGCCTTCTTTGAAGCCTTTTTCTTGGCGGCCTTTTGATGTTTTTGGTCCTTTGACTGTCGAGCAGAGCTGGAAAACCTTCCTCCTGAGTCTGGCATAGCAATAGAGCCTTTTTGAGTGGACTTAGATGCCTGTTCTGCAAGTGATTGAGGCATGTCAACCTGCCCAAAGTCCTTGCCACCTAGTTCCACTAATGACTGACTCGCTGCCATAGCCTCTGATAAGGTCAAATATTGCCCTTCGTCAGACATGACAAAAGATGCCCTGACTATTGGCTAATTAATCAAGCAGCGAGGACCTGATGAATTAGCAGAGGGGTTTTATCCTCATATTGTTTGCGAGGGTCCATTTTGATAAGAACCAAGATGCAGGGTCCTTTCCCATGTTTCCAGTGTAGGTCTTCTTGTTCCTTTTATGTGACAGACCTAAATAAATGAAGAAAAAACAACAGAAAAGTATGTTCTGGATACAACAGACACATTTACAAAGTACAAAATAGGAGCCTAGTAGTGAGGTTGTCTGACTAACCTTGCACCCTCCCTATCCCACACCTAATCTCCAACAAAGCAGAAGACATTAGCCTGGTTAGGTGTTGTTTTTCAACAATGTCATTATACTGGTTTGACTGAAGATGAGATATTATATATTAGAGCTGGGGAATATAATCGATTTTTGAATAGATTTTATTTATTAAATAGAATAAAAATAAAAAAAAAATATATATATATATATATATATATATATATGAATAATTCACATCAGAATCGTTCACATCAACATCGTAACATTGTACTGTTTTTTGGAAAATAAATACTCTTAGTAAATATATATATTTTGTCATATCTGATACAAAATCCAGAGTAACAGAGTCGATGCGTAAGGCGGCCGAGTGGTCATCACCTGCGATTCCTGGACATTCATCTCCACAGACTCATGTGTAACGGTAACTGCTCATTGTATTTGCGAAGACTGGCAGCTGAATTCAGAAACCTTTACAAAAGCCACGCAGGTTTTTGCTAAGTGTTATTTCAGAGTGAATTATCACATTTTGATTTTCCACATAAACAATACAATATGTTATACTTCCATGTTTTACTAATAATTTCATTTGCATAAAAGGCAGACTTGTAAGTTATATTATAGTCTGTGTTATAGACCGTGTTTTAGACCATGCATTTTCCTGTAATAAAGCTGCTACAGAAATGTATGTTTATAATGTCAAAACTTTATTTTGTGTTTACACAAAAACATTACTGAATAACTTGATAAATGGGTTGACATGAACATTGACATGTTCTTTTGTTTGAAAACAGTTGATTAATATAAAAAGGTGGAAAGAGAAAGTTTCAAGTATGTTTGTTTTTGTAATAAAATAATGGGAGGGCAAGATGCATCCATCGAGATCGGAATCGAATCGTGAGGCAGGTGAAGATTCACACATCTATTATATAAGCTATTACAGAACAAATGAGGGGAATAGTGCTGGATGCAATTATATACAACGCATTCACCAAGCGACTTAAAGAAAACGTACAAGTTGTGAAAATAATGTGAAATGTCCAGTACAGTCAGTCAGAGGCTGACACAGTGGCATACTACTTTTGAAAGCAAAATTACTATACAGAGAAGTACTTTACAAATATGAAACAAAGTGCTGATCAGGAGTGGTATGTTAACAAATGTCCTTACGTATTAGCATTAAAATACTTATTCAGGGTAATTTGTTTAACAAACGCTTTTTGCTAATTGTCTCTATTTGCGCTTTTGCTGATGTCAGTAAATTCACATGATATTTTGCTGATGCCAGTAAATTCACATGATATGTTGCTGATGCCAGTAAATTCACATGATATTTTGCTGATGCCAGTAAATTCACATGATATTTTGCTGATGCCAGTAAATTCACATGATATTTTGTTGATGCCAGTAAATTCACATGATATTTTGCTGATGCCAGTAAATTCACATGATATGTTGCTGATGCCAGTAAATTCACATGATATGTTGCTGATGCCAGTAAATTCACATGATATGTTGCTGATGCCAGTAAATTCACATGATATGCACAAGCACAGCATTGCAAATTTGCACTGTACAGCGTGTGGTCCGGTCCGTTCTATGAACAAAATGGAATTAAACTGACTTTCTTGTAGCCCAGTTCCCAATACTATACAACATTGAATACATACCAGGACCCTACTAACAAGGCACACGAACCTGGGGGATAACAAGCAGTCAGATTGGACAGCAAGTTAATAACTGTATTGCATCGATAAAATAAAAGTAAAATTCTTTGGCACGTAAGTGGTAAAAATCTGTCAGTACATCCTAAGGGACCGGAAAAAAATAGATACACTTTCTTTCATAGTTTGCTACAATACTCATAAACATACATACAACTTTTATTTTGTTTTTATTAAACATTTGTGTCAGCATTTAACCCTATGCATGTCAAAATATATTAGTTATAAGTCATTAAAACGTACTAAAGCAAATCCTCAATATTTGATGGCCATTTACTTCTGTGGACTTCTTTTGGCAAAACTTCAAAAGGTGGATTATCACTACCATCCTACTATACTCGAGTGTAGGCTAGAGATCAATACAAATTCCCAGAACCCCATTATTAATCCCCTTAGTCAATACACTTATACAAAGCCCTCTGATCTAAACTGACTGTACAACCATTACATACACGGTTAACTTATTCTGAGTAACTATACTTTCCTACCATTAACCTAACAATCTACTCTAAATCCTGTTCATAATTGGAAATTGAAACACTTTTTAACACCTGCTTCAGTTTCCATAAAAGTATTGTGACACCTACAAATCACACCTACAGGAGCTTCAATGACATCCCATTTCAAATCCATAGGCATTAATATCGAGTTGGTAACAGCGTCCACTCTTCTGGGAAGGAATTCTACAAGGTTTTGGAGTGCGTCTTTTGGAATTTTAGCCCATTCTTCCAGAAGAGCATTGGTGAGGTCAAACACTGATGTTGGACGAAAGAGTCCTGGCTCGCAATCTCCATTGTAATTCATCCCAAAGGTGTTCTATTGGACCTTGCCATGTGCACTAGGGCACAATCATGCTGGAATAGAAAAGGGCCTTTCCCAAACTGTTCCCAAAACATTGGAAGCTGTCACGGTACCGTCACAAGACGGGACCTCCCCTGTTCGCGTAGCCTTCCGGCGTTCGACGTCGCCGGCCTTTTAGTCACCATTGTGTGTGTTGTGTCCTGTTTTCCCCATGTCCTGTGAACGCATCCTTCCCTGATTCCTTACAGGTGCTACCTGTTAACTCAGTACTTAAGTCCTTATGTTTCTAGTCTCTGTGTCCGTGATTGTTACTTGTCTGCGTGTCTGCTGGCATATGTGTTTACGCCACAGCCAGTTTTCCTTCTGTCCTGCTAAAGATTGTGTGCCTCAAATAAACGGCACCGTTGACGGTTTCCCTGCGCCTTGGTCTCTTCCCTCGCACCACGCATCACAGAATCACAGACCCTTGACATCGTAGATCAGACGGAAATGCTCTCCAGTCTTCTCAATGCTGATCACATCCATGAAGCCAGTGGGGTAGGTGATATCGGTGCGGACCTTGCCGTCAATCTTGATGAACCTCTGCATACAGATCTTCTTAACCTCATCTCCGGTCAGGGCGTACTTCAGACGGTTCCTGAGGAAGATGATGAGGGGCAGGCACTCCCTTAGCTTGTGGGGGCCGGTGGAGGGACGAGGAGCGAACACTCCGGTGAGCTTGTCAAGCATCCAATGCTTGGGCGCTGCAACGCGCTTGAGGTGCTTCTTCGGTCTTCGTGCCATGTTGGAGTCTATAACGGGGACCCAGTCCTTCCATTCCGAATCACCCGCCTGCCACGGAGGCCATGGAGATGGGGTCGTCGCAGCGTCGCTCCCGGGATTTGCCCCCCGCGTCGGGACGGCGCACCAGACGCACACCCCCCGAGGAAAGGATCCGGGCGAGGTAGGAACAAACGTGGCACCCATACCTGCCGTCAGGTAACGCGACATCATATCCCGTGGGAGCCATCCATTGACCACCTCCAAATACCTGTTTCGTTCCCACACATGCCCGTTCGTAATCCGTGCCTAGCCTTAGTAAATTCCGGGGCACCGGGTAATTACATCGATTCCGCCTTTGCCGAACGATACCACATACCACTAAGGGCTGTCTCTCCTCCCATCCCTATCCGGTCCATCGACCAACAGCCGTTAGGCATGGGAGCAGTGACACAAATCACCGTTCCGTTACACATGCAGTGTGGCCATCATACAGAGGATATTTCCTTCTACGTAATTTCGGCTCCGACTTTCCCTGTCATATTAGGACTTCCGTGGTTGGCACTGCATGATCCCTCGTTTTCATGGTCACGGCGGGTTCTCACGGGTTGGTCTCATGGGTGTCAGGGTAAGTGCATTGGGGCGTCTATTTGTAGTACTACGGTGGAAAGTCCGTCCACTGTTTCCACTGTGCGCATTCCTCCAGAATATCGAGACCTTGCACGCGTCTTTAGTAAGACGCAGGCCAGTAAATTACCCCCACATAGGTCTGGAGACTGCGCGATAGAGCTGCGTGCTGGTTGTGCATTACCCAAAAGCCGAATGTATCCCCTGTCTCGCACGGAGACGGAGGTAATGTCCGAGTATATCACCGAGGCATTGCGGCAGGGATACATTCGGCCTTCCACATCACCCGCCTCCTCCAGTTTTTTCTTCGTAAAGAAAAAGGACGGTGGTTTACGTCCGTGCATTGACTACAGAGCGCTGAACGAGGTTACGGTGAGGTATACCCACCCGTTGCCATTGATCGGTCCGCTTATGGAATCAATGCATGGAGCCCGGTTCTTTACGAAGTTGGACTTGCGGAGTGCTTACAATTTGGTCCGTATCCGAGAGGGGGATGAGTGGAAGACGGCATTCAGTACCACGTCCGGACATTATGAGTATCTGGTCATGCCGTACGGTTTGATGAATGCTCCGTCGGTCTTCCAATCCTGCGTGGACGACATATTTCGGAGCATGCGGAGCCAGGGGGTGGTGGTGTATATCGATGACATCTTGATTTACTCTGCCACTCGGGCTGCACATGTGACCACCGTCCGCGTGGTCTTGAAGAGATTGATGGAGCATGATTTATACGTCAAACTTGAAAAATGTTCTTTCTTCCAGCCATCCACATCCTTTTTGGGTTATCGCATTTCCTCACGGGGGTGGAAATGGAGGCCTCGCGCACCGAGGACGTGCGTAAGTGGCCTTCACCAACCACTGTTAAGGAGGTGCAGAGGTTTTTGGGTTTTGCCAATTATTACCGCAGGTTTATCCGGGGTTTTGGCAAAGTGGCAGCTCCGATTACCTCACTGTTGAAGGGTGCGCCAACCCGGTTGCATTGGACAGCTGAGGCAGAACGTGCCTTCACCTCACTGAAGGCCCTGTTTTCCTCTGCCCCGGTTTTGGAACACCCTGATCCAGAACTGCCGTTCGTCGTGGAGGTGGATGCCTCCGAGGTTGGGGTGGGGGCTGTGCTCTCGCAACGCTCTGGGGTGCCACCGAAACTCCGCCCCTGTGCCTTCCTGTCGGCCTGGAGGCACTGGCTCGAGGGGGCCAAACACCCCTTTCTCGTTCTGACCGACCATCGCAACCTGGAGTACATCCGATCAGCAAGGAGACTTAACTCCCGTCAAGCCAGGTGGGCCCTTCTTTTTACCAGATTTGACTTTACATTGTCGTATGTTCCAGGATCTAAGAACATTGAGGCCGATGCCCTGTCCCGCGTGTATGACACAGAGGAGAGGCCCGTGGATACCTGTCCCATCTTACCTGGTGCTCGAGTCGTGGCCCTGGTGGTGTGGGAGGTAGACACAGAGATTACCAGAGCACTACGGGCGGAGCCCTCCCCGCCTCAGTGTCCGGAGGGTCGCATGTACGTGCCGGAGGAGGTGCGGGACAGACTCCTGTATTGGGCCCATACATCTCCCTCCTCTGGTCATCCTGGCGTGGGCAGGACCATCACAACGGTAAAGGATAAATACTGGTGGCCTACGTTGGCTCGTGACGTCCGGATTTAAGTCTCCTCTTGCTCGGTGTGTGCCCAGAGTAAGACTCCCAGGCACTTGCCCTCAGGTAACTTACTTCCATTGCCTATTCCATGGCGACCATGGTCCCATTTAAGTATTGATTTCCTGACTGATTTACCTCCTTCTCAGGACTTCACCACTATCCTGGTGGTCGTGGATAGGTTTTCGAAGGCCTGTCGTTTGCTCCCCTTTCCCGGTATCCCGACGGCCCTGCAGACCGCGGAGGCACTATTCACTCATGTCTTCCGGCACTACGGAGTCCCGGAGGACATTGTGTCTGACCGGGGTCCCCAGTTCACTTCCAGGGTCTGGAGGGTGTTTATGGCGAAGTTGGGGGTCGCGGTCAGCCTCACCTCCGGGTTCCATCCCGAATCCAACGGCCAGGTAGAAAGGGTTAACCAGGAGGTCAGTAGGTTCCTGCGCGCGTACTGCATGGACCAACCGACGCGGTGGGCCGACTTCCTGCCGTGGGCCGAATACACCCAAAACTCCCTCCGGAGCTCCTCCACCCAACTCACACCCTTTCAATGTGTGCTCGGGTACCAGCCGTCCTTGGGCCCGTGGAATGCGGAGCCATCCGAGGTACCCGCAGTGGAGGCTTGGTTCCAGGGGGCAGCTACCGTCTGGCGTGCGGCCCACGTGCACCTTGGCATACGCCCCGGGCGACCGCGTCTGGTTGTCCACGCGGAACCTGCCGCTCCGGTTGCCCTGCCGGATGCTGAGTCTGCGGTATGTGGGGCCGTTTAAAGTCCTGAGGAGAGTCAATGAGGTCTCGTATAGATTGCAGTTACCTGTTACGTATCGCATCAATCCAACGTTTCATGTGTCTCTCCTCAGGCCGATGGTGACTGGTCCCCTCCAGGAGCATGCCGTGCGGGAGGCTCCCCCTCCGCCTCTGGACGTCGACGGGGCCCCTAGGTATGCTGTCCGATCGCTGCTGGATTCGAGGCGTCGGAGGGGGGGTCTTCAGTACCTCGTGGAGTGGGAGGGTTACGGCCCGGAGGAGCGGAGCTGGGTGCCCCGGGCGGACGTTCTCGACCCGTCCCTCCTGCAGGACTTCCATCAGCGCCGTCCAGACCGTCCTGCTCCGCGTCCTCCGGGTCGTCCCCGGGGCCGGCGGCCTCATGCAGCTGGAGCTGCGCGTCGGGGGGGGGGGGTACTGTCACGGTACCGTCACAAGACGGGACCTCCCCTGTTCGCGTAGCCTTCCGGCGTTCGACGTCGCCGGCCTTTTAGTCACCATCGTGTGTGTTGTGTCCTGTTTTCCCCATGTCCTGTGAACGCATCCTTCCCTGATTCCTTACAGGTGCTACCTGTTAACTCAGTACTTAAGCCCTTGTGTTTCTAGTCTCTGTGTCTGTGATTGTTACTTGTCTGCGTGTCTGCTGGCATATGTGTTTACGCCACAGCCAGTTTTCCTTCTGTCCTGCTAAAGATTGTGTGCCTCAAATAAACGGCACCGTTGACGGTTTCCCTGCGCCTTGGTCTCTTCCCTCGCACCACGCATCACAGATGCATATAATTTCCCATAATGTCTTGGTATGCGAAGGCATTAATATTTCCCTTCAGTGGAACTAAGGTGCCTAGGCCAAACCCAGATAAGCAACCCGATAGCATTATCCCTCCTCCACCAAACCTTACAGGTGGCAGAAAAGCAGTCAGGCAGGAACTGATCATCACTCCAGTGAACATGTTTCCACTGCTCCAGGAGCACCCGTGCTTTACCCCACTCGTTCGACACTTGGCATCGTGCTTGGTGATGTGATGGAAGATTTGCATACAGCTGCTCAACCATGGAAACCAATGCCATAAAGCTCCCGGCACACAGTTTTAGTGCTGATGTTAATGCCAGAGGATGTTTGGAACTCTGCAGTTATTGAGTCAGCAGAGCGTTTGAGTTTTTTACGCACTATGCGCCTTGGCAATCGGTGACCCGCTCTGTAACTTTACGTGGTCCGAGTTGCTGTAATTCGCATTATTACCAATTACAGTTGATTGTGGAATATCTAGGGAAGACATTTCAGGAACTGACTTTATTGCAACGATGGCATTACAGTACCACCCTCAAATTCTTGTTTGTAAAGGCAGACTGCATGGCTAGGTGCTTGATTGTAAATTTTACCCAGTGAAGAGGAAACAAATGATATCTCTGCTCTCGATCAAATTCTAGGACCCTTTTTTTTACTTTTCCTAGATGTGTGTTTTAGCACCCAGTATTTTTACATACAGATAATTTACGTAGGCCTGTAAGGCGAATTAGTGGATACTCTTATAATTAGCTTGAAGGTCATTTGGTAGAGCTATTGAAATGATGTCATAAACTTTCAAGTGTCTGATAGAACCAGTTATACTGGCAAAAGTGGACGTGGCGGTGATACTGAAACTGATTCTGGGTCAGAATCGGACCCTGAATTTGAGTGTGCTGGGGACACATTTCAAGAGGTGGCGGGAGGTGGCACAGTATGGGTTGAACCAACTGCTGGCAACCCTCGGTGTAGAGCACGAGAGCGCAATATAATGAGAGAAACCCATGAGACCACATGTTATGGCAAGTCCACTGAGTAGTCCAAAGTGTTTGTTAGACACAGACATCTGGACAAACATCCAAAAATACACTGAAGCGGAGCCAAATAATGCTGAGAAGTTCAAATTGACAGAACTAAAAGCATTCGTGGGTCTTATTTATTTGAGAGGTGTAACACATACAACTCCCCCTGTTCAGAATGTCATACACAAAGAAAACTTGCTTAATCCCTATCCTGTCAAGTGTTTTTCTGTAGTGCTTATGGTATAATTTATCCCTGTATACCACGGCTGAATCTAGATATAATCAACTCCTCCTTCCAAGTTTTCCCAGATGTCCTTCTTGGTCCTACTGTACTTATGGATACTATCTATGCCCAACCCTGCTCTCTCTGACATAACCACTTTTCTAAATTGATAATCCCCTGATGAGCTTCATCTGTACTGAATGGAATTTCAACACGTTCATAACCCAGCCTTTGTGCCACAGTGCCCAATCTCATCTGCAATTACAACAACATACAACAGCCGGAATTTAAAAAACTATTACATAACCCACCTCACAAAATGAGAAACAGCAAGGATTATGCCCATACATTTTGGAATATACATCTTAACCTGAAGATTGTACACTCCGCATACTCAGTGACACTTAACAGAATGCAACAGAGAAGAGTTTGAACAAATATTTACATCATAACACTTAAACTTCTTTAAACAGCTTCACAGATTGCTTCATAGATAAACTTCACAGTTGTGTTCATATAGAGTTTTTTAACAACAGATTTTTATTACTCAAAATAATGATGGTTTATAATAATTTAAGAAATCCCTTCAATGCTTAGAATTATTTATTCTACGTTTGTTACTTGTTTTTTTATCCTTTGTAGCTTGAAAATAAGTACTTTTTTCTTGAAATCGAAACTAGAGTACGCTGTGAATCTGCTATTATAGTTAGCTTATTGTAGATGAGCAGCTTGGTGTTAGAAATTACGTCACATCAATATGAACTTTCAAAACCATAATACTATTTCTTAAAACCTACTAGACAGTCAAGTCTAGCCTTAAAGAGCTAGTATTTAATTTATGGCAACATGTTTAATGTTGTCAACAGTTCAATGTACCTTACCAGCTAGTGGATGTCTTCACTTAAGGTATGTGCCTTCTAGTTGTGAGAAAGATTTTCAAGGAACAAAGCGATAGAATGGTAATGATAGTTCTGTTTCTACCTGAAGCCTTATTAATACGTAGGACTCCTTAGAAAAATAAATTGAGGGACGAAACGCGACGACCAGCCCAGCACTGTGGGGAAAAGGCGTTCACGTTGCGACAATGCGGTATCAATTGTCACATTTAGCTGCTCAGTTAAGAAATTGCTTATTATCATAAGAATAAAATACGGATTGTCATGATTCCAAAACCGTACTACATTACAAATAACATAATATATATATATACATCTCAGAACATATTTCAGATGTTGTGCTTCCTGTTCACGTAATTCGTTTTTGAGCACGCGCCCAATTGACTCTCATTCACACAAATAATTAAGCAAGTTCAAATGTTCTTTCTCAAAGTAGAAATTCTCTAATAATGCATTCCGATAACAGGCATGTATATTACGTAAATATCTGTTATATAAAATGTACTAGGATTTCCGTCAGGATCCTCTCTTGCGTTTTCCACGTGACTTAAATATGTATGTCAATGAACATATCACTGTCATCACAATGTTAAAAAAGCCATTATGTCATTGTTCACGAACAAGGTGGTCCAAATGTTTATTCATGTTGTCAATGCAACGGAGTACTTTGTCAGTATTACCTGATGTAAACTAAGGCTACAGTTTGGATGACAGTTACTGTATTGAAAATGCTCAAGGCTGCACTTCTTCTGCATGGCATATATCAATTTCAACAGGACTAATTTACATATTACTGTGTGTGGGTTATTGATTGAAAAAGACTGGACAGGATTACATTTTTCATAACTTGTACTAGTGCTACTGTATGAAATGAAAATCAAAATAATTTATAGTAAAGAAAAAGACAAGGGGCACAAAGGGGAAAGAAAACAAACTTTTTCAAAACTTTTCATGCAGCCTTGTTCTAGTGCTTTCTCTACACATCCAGACGGTGAATGGTGAATAAGGTGGGAGGTATTCCATCAGCACCCTCTGGTGCGTCACAAACCATTGCCTTATGCCAGGGGTCTCCAAACAGTTCCACGGAGGGCCGAGTGTCTGCAGGTTTGAGTTTTTGCCTGTAAATTGGTTCCAGGTTCAGACCTAAATAACCAGATGAGGGTAGACCTAACCAATCAGTGACATAATTAATCAATCAAGTACAAGGTGAGAGTGAAAACCTGCAGACACTCGGCCCTCCGTGGAACGGTTTGGAGACCCCTGCCTTATGCTGTTTGATTGATGGAAACTCACATTATCACAAATGGCCACATACTTTGGCAAATCCTCTCTAAACAGACCCCTCTCATCCGGGATGAGAGCCCTGTAGAGAGTCTCTAAAAAGTTGAGTAGATGCTGGGTGTTGTATGGCCCTATAAGGGGGATATGGATTAGGACAATGTGCTCCGGAATAGCAGCACACATTGTGATACACACAGTTGAATTTGTTTTGGTAAGGAAGAGTGACATAAAATGTACACATATTGCATGTTATTTCCACAGAAATGGAAAGTGTACAGTTCATGCTTACTGTACAATTTTTGTTACTATAAAATGTTGCTGTAAAGTAGCTACTTATGCACATAGATGTTTCACCTGTACATACTGGTACCGTAGCTCCTTCACTCTGTCCTCATTCCTTGCTGTTTCACACTCATGGGGTTTCTATGCAGCACCCTTCGATGGTTGAGATGCTAACCGCATGGATATAAAAGACATTGTTGTATTCTATATTGGTCCTTTGTATTTCCCTGAGTCTCATGGTATTGTTTGCTCGGACCATGGTGCAAATTGCCTCCTGGCGAGGCGTGAAAAGGGGTCCTCTGCCACCCGTTTGAGGTCATCTTACAGTCCTACGTGGGGAGAAATGTAGTGATGCAAAACACAATTTTTCACATAGACAAAAACTATGCAAACACACATTTTACGGTAAAACATACATGTGTGTGCATGTTTTGTGCAGTATGTATCTGTATAAGTGTATATTTCTGTATGCTGTGAAATACAACTGTAATATGAAGCATTGCAGGAAGTATACAGTATACTGTAACAGTACACTGCAAATAGTGGCCCTTATGTCATCAGATATGCGCCTCTTCCTCTGTTTTGCCTTCCACCACGCATCCTTACACATTCCTCCTCCTCCTCCTCCTCCTCTTCCTCCTCCTCCTCCTGGCTGTTGACCCTGTTTGTTTCCTGGTCCATCCATTATCAGAAAAAATTGCAACTCTGTGTTGTGGTCTGCCTATATATGCTTGCCAATTGATGGTTAATAAGATGCAACTTTGAGCAATTTTAGACAACTAGTTGATAATTGGTTGCTTTCATGATGTACACCAGTGACTAGATGATGTGGAATTTGTACAAGTTGTTTAAAGAAGTGCACTTATGATCTGAGACATGCACCAAAGCGACTAAGAAAAACTGTAATTGCCTGGTACAGGTTACATGCAAACCCTGGCATGCTGCAAGTTTAAATAACCACCACTGGGGGGAGACAGGTTACCACAACAACTAAAAACCTTAGACCTGCTCCATCTTATCTGTGACCCATTCTTGTTCTTCACAGCTGGCCGTTTCCAGCTGAGCGGCTTCTGTAGCCGGAGGAGAATCTGAGCATAAGAATTAATGTGAGAATCAGAAGTTGAAATTACCTAATGCAACAAAAGCATTGGGTTAAATTACCTAATGCAACAAAAGCATTGGGTTAAATTACCTAATGCAGCAAAAGCAAGATATGCCAGATTGCTTTCACGCGTCAGCAATGTCTTTTTTAGTTAGGCCTGAACAAACGTAATGAAGTTATTTTATGTCTATAAATCTCATAGATTACTGTTTTTAAATAGAATTTTGTGAAGAATCACAATGTTAATAAGTATTTTTTCCTTTTACATTTTTTTATTAGGTTGGATTTAAATGGTTTAATGGTGACTTATTTTGTCAATGATCAACACAAGTAACTCTGTTGAAATAGTCATGCGAAAGTGGCAGTACCATTCATATTTTATTCTATGAGATATTTGGAAACGCAGCCAAGAGTTTTGTAGACCAGGGGCCATATTCACAAAACATGTTAAGGCTAAAAGTAGTGTCTTATTTGCTGATTTAGGAGAAACAATATAGGTGTCAGTCCTATTTTAGGGCTCCTACATTTTTGGTCTAAGAGTATTTCACAAAGCGTTATAGTGATAAAACCAGCTCCTACATCTGTGACAGGTAGGGTATGTCACCAAGACAACCCTACAGAGGCTGCTGCCAGTACTCCGCCTTGAAATCTGGTCCACCTTTAAAAACAATGATACTGTAGTTGGTGCTATAGACTCAAAGAAACCAAGCCCACTTCATAGCCGTCGCTGGACAACCTGTGTAGTTGGTGCTATAGACTCAAAGAAACCAAGCCCACTTCATAGCCGTCGCTGGACAACCTGTGTAGTTGGTGCTATAGACTCAAAGAAACCAAGCCCACTTCATAGCCGTCGCTGGACAACCTGTGTAGTTGGT
>JACXGK010006466.1:0-28687 GCA_016801125.1 Novumbra hubbsi
CTGAGATGAGGGTCTGAGACAGAGGATATATCTGAGAGGTAAGAGCTGAGATGAGGGTCTGAGACAGAGGATATATCTGAGAGGTAAGCGCTGAGATGAGGGTCTGAGACAGAGGATATGTCTGAGAGGTAAACTGAGATGAGGGTCTGAGACAGAGGATATGGCTGAGAGGTAAACTGAGAGGTTAAAACAGTGTCAGCTGAATGTTATGGTTCTCTGGTTGCTGAGTAAGCCTCTGCTCCCTCCCCTGCCAAGGTCAGTGTCCGTTCATCTTCTGTATTCGTTGTGGCACAGAGTTTCTATCTGCCGTTATCAGGATTATTCGTCCTTACAGAGAATATGAGACAAACAACTGTATTTTGGTTGCTATATTGAGTTTTTATAACAAATAGCACAGTGTCTTCCTTCATGGATTGAACTAGCACATGACAGTAATTATTTATTGGTCTACCCAGCGTCTCTCAGACTGGGAAGGAGAAGGGCTGGAAATGTAATCTGGCCAAAACAGCAAGTCGTCAGAACCTGAGACGTGTCAGAAGCCGGTGCTTGGAAAGCCTGTTCCTTTCTAACAGACCAGCTACATCAGCCTAAGAACATCATACTGACCGTGCATGTATACAGGAGACAGGTGACAAAGACTTCTCAGCACAGTGAAACATGAAGTACCTTCACTTATCAGTCAATCCTCCTGTAGTTTTCAGCCTTGATTAGAACAGTTAATTAGGTTGGTGATATGAAGGGTTCACCGAAAATAGTCATGTCATTCCCTTTAAAGCAGAACTTCACCTATCATTCTAACCTAATGCCCATCGTTTACTGTACACTCTGACCTGGAAGGAGTCTATATAACTGTGACGCGTAGGAGAGAGACAGAGAGACAAAATAGCAGGTGCGTTGCGGATTCTTTATTGCTCTAGTGAACACTTCCGAAGGAGGAGAACAAAACTAAAGGACAAGACACAGGAGGGATTATATGTCTGCTTAACAGGTTGCACCTGTATGGAATTAGGGAATTAGCAAGTTCACAGGACCTGGGAAACAGGACATCGGACACAGGACCTGGAAAACAGGACATGTGACACAGGACATGGGAAACAGGACATGGGACACAGGACATGGGAAACAGGACATGGGACACAGGACATGGGACACAGGACATGGGACACAGGACATGGGAAACAGGACATGGGACCCAGGACATGGAAAACAGGACATGGGACACAGGACATGGGAAACAGGACATGGGACACAGGACATGGGAACCAGGACAACACGAACGGAGGAGACTAGCACTCCGGCCACGTCGCGGGCCGGCTCACCACACGCAGAGGTGGGGACGCGTCCCTAGACGGGGACGTGACAGTGACATGACAACTATGACCATGTTGTCTTGTTCCCATGATGCACCTAGTGTCTGTCCACTGTGGCCATGTTGTCTTGTTCCCATGATGCACCATGTTGTCGCTGTCCCATGATGAAGATGGGAGGGACTAGATGTTTGTGATTGTAATGATGATGATGGTGGTGAAGGTAATTATAAATGGTGATGATAATGGTGGTAAAGATAAGGTTATACTCTTATGTAAAGAGTAGGTTATGATAATGTTGTTGTACAGGTGGATGAAGGCGGCTCTAAGCGATTCTTCCAGAACATGTGGACTTCGTTCCTCAAGGCTCGGTTGGTGTGTGGCATTCCAAGCGAGTCGCTCTACTTCAACCGGCTCCAGGACATCTATGTCATGCATGCAGAGGATTGGAGGGAATCCCGAGTCTACGCCCTCTTCAGTAGCAGATGGTGAGAAAAAGCACCAAAATCATAAGAGCTTGCAGCTCAACTCTACTATGTCTCACATTGACCCCAGTGGATGATTTTACAGAGGTTTACAAAGGTTTATGTTGTGTGCGTACTTAACTTTTAACTATTTAAGCTAGTAATATGTAGGAATTCAAGCATTGAGTATTCTTTATATCAGAGGTGTCAAACTGGTTCCGTGGAGGGCCTATTGTCTGCAGGTTTTTGCTCTCACCTTGCACTTGTTTGATTAATTAGGTCCCTAACTAATTGGGAACTAATTAATAGGAAAACTGATAATCAGCTGCTTTTTATTGCCAGCATATGAGCACTGTTCCTTCTCAAAACCTTTATTCTGTTGTCTATGTTGCATCTTGGGTACTGTGACACACTGTCTAAGTTATTCGGGATGTGGTCTCAGCTTATATTTAGTATCGCAGTATTTAGTCTGTTTACTGTGATAGAAGTTTTTTTAGCACTAATTGTCACAGCCATTGTTACCCTATGCACAGTACATTCTTAAAGGAGGTTTTTCTTCATATGTTTTTAATCATAAGCTCTGAAGAATAACTTAACCTGTTGTGTGTATGACAGGAATGGCACTGCAGTCTGTATCTACTCCATGGAAGAGATTGACAGTATATTCCGGAGCTCAACCTTCAAGGGATATGATAAAGACATTCCTAACCCACGACCTGGAACAGTAAGGATGTTTTCACATCCAGTTCTAATTAGGCTTTATAGACTCTGGATACAGCTCACATGAATGTATTAATTATTACTCTTAAAACATCACCCAGCACAGCCAGAAGAGGTCTGGTCACTCCCCTGAGCCTGGTTCCTCTCTAGGTTTCTTTTCTAAAATCTGGCCTCCATAGGGAGTTTTTCCTAGCCACTGTGCTTCAACACTGTTGTTGCGTGCTCCTTCGGGTTTTAGGCTGGGAGTTTTTGTAAAAGCACTTTGTGGTAACTGCTGATGTAAAAAGGGCTTTATAAATACATTTGATTGATTGATAATATCCATGTTAACAGACTCACATCAAGAAAGTAGCCTGCTTTTGTCTTTCTGGTCTCTTACTTCTGAACAGATTTGAATGAAGTCTCTTATAGCCCAGAATAATAAGTCACTATAAAACAGTGGAACGTTTGAGGAATTTCGGAAACGCTGAGATAATGAAAAAGGACTCATTATTCCTGGGTGGACATGTTGACAATGTGTGCCTCTGAGAGTTGAAAGCCTGGATCCTGTGGACAAAATGGAAACCGGAGATGTTAACCAAAGTACACACTGTGTCAGATCTGTTTTCAAATTAGCTGTTTTCAAATCACGGTTTTACATCACTTTAGGCTGCCAACATCCATGGGACACCTCACCCTGCAGAGGAAATAGGGATGTTGTGTGGGTCTAAGGAAACTAAGGAAAAGCACGGTAATAAATATTTATATGTTGAATGCCTGTAATTGGGATTACAAACCTCCTGTGAGGAATAGGTCACCTTGTTGCTTGTTGTGCGAAGACCTGCTGCTGGCTACGGTTAGTGTCGGCTTCATTTTAAACGTACTAACCCTACCGTTCAAAAGTTTGGGGTCACTTTGTTGTCTTCCACCAAAACAAATTGGAAATATAGTAATTGATGGGGGTTATAAATAATGAGTCCTTTAAAGTTTGCTTTCGTCAAAGAATCCTCCATTTGCAGCAATAACAGCCTTGCAAACCTTTGGCATTCTAGTTGTCAGTGTGTTGAGGTTATCTGAAGAGATTTCACCCCACGCTTCCTGAAGCACCTCCCACAAGTTCATTGGCTTGATGGGTACTTCTGATGTACCTTACGGTCAAGCTGCTCCCACAACAGCTCAATAAAGTTAAGTGACAGTGCTGGCCACTGCATTATAAATAGAAAACCAGCTGAGTGCTTCTTCCCTAAATAGGTCTTACATTGTTTGGATCTGTGCTTTGGGTTATTGTCCTGTTGTAGGAGGGAATTGGCACCAATCATGCACCATCCACAGGGTATGGCATGGCGTGTTCTTTTCACAAATGTTCTTTGTAATCAGAACAACTCAAATGTACATTTGTGTCTATAGCACTTTCTTCCAATCTTCCTCTGTCCAGTGTTTTTGTTCTTTTGGCTCTTAATCTTTTCTTTTTATTGGCCAGTATCAGATATGGCTTTTTCTTTGCAACTCTGCCAAGAAGGCCACCATTCCGGAGTCCCCTATTCATTGATGACGTTGAGACGGGTGTTTTGTGGGTACTATAGAAAAAAACTGCAGTTTGTGCTGTGTTGTGAATGAAGTAGTACAAAGCGTTGAATGAGATCTTCAGTTTTTTGGCAGTTTCTCGTATGGAACATTCTTAATTTCTCTGAACAACAAGAGGCTGATGCATTTCAGTAGAAAGTTCTTTGTTTCTGGCCATTTTGAGCCTGTAATCGAATCTGCAATTGCTAATGTTCCAAATACTAGTTGAAATTGCTTCTTTAATCAGCACAACAGTGATCAGCAGTGCTATAATATTCGTAAAAGGTTTAGAATCCTGTCCACCTTTTAAAATGCTAAATTCTGTACACTTAGATATTACATAAATCTGCCGTTTCCAGCTACAGTAGGCATTCACGATTAACATTGTCCACACTTGATTTCTGATCAATTTGATGTTTTGAACAATGGTGTGTGTTTGTACCTCCTCAGTGTTTCTCCAGCAGCAAAAACCTGCCACTGACTACGGTGAACGTGGTGAAAGACCATCCAGAGATGACTGACTGGGTCCAGCCCATCCAGCACTACTCACCTTTCTACATGTCCAACTATAACTACACCAAGATTGTTGTGGACCATGTCCAAGCTGCAGATGGAACCGTGCATAACGTCTTGCTGATAGCTACCGGTACGGGATCTGGTATGGGATCTGGTATGGGATCTGGCTGGCTTCCTGTCTGGAAATAGAATTCCTGGCTTTAAGTGAGATTACACCAAGTGAAAATCAACCCCCATTTGTGGCCCGCGGGGTCCAGCAATCTAACATGCACAACAAATCCAGACGACACAATATTTTTATTGTTAAGATTTGCTTCTTATCAGTGCATTCACCAGTGCAGCACACATACCATTAACAAAATGCTTCACCAAAAGCTAGCTAACAACAACTGTTGTTGAGTTAGTATTAGGTAGCTAGATAGGGTTTTCAGAAATTAAAAGCTGCCTTGTTTTAATTAAACAGTGCTAAACGAGTTGTCGTAGTATTGCCACTGTTGAAACATTAATTAAAAACAGCCTTGGCTGAACTATTCTGTAGTCAGTTGGGTACCGTGTTTTCATGGTGTACGCCTCGGTCACTTGGTCATTTGGTTGCTATGGTCACTAATTTGAGGACAGGGCTGAACATGTAGGAAACCATAGTTGTTCTCTGTACTGCAGCTATATTTAGATTCAGAGAACACATTGTTTTCCATGGTATTTATGTTTTAATTCCCTTATAGCTCACAAATGATATGGTAAAACGTTTTATTTGTCAACATGTGTGGACATTACTACTATGAGTAAAAATGTCATAATTTGACTTTGCAACTGCTCTGACTAATGTTAAAATGTTTATCCTGGAGTTCATCTGAGTTCATCTGTAGATAAAGGACTTCATCCTTCAAATGTTGAACTACACTATATGACCAAAAGTATGTGGACATCCCTACTAATTATTGAGTTCAGGTGTTTCAGCCACACCCATTGTTTACAGGTGCATACAATCCAGCACATAGCCATGCACTCATAGAAAAACATTTGCTGTATAATTGGTTGTGCTAAAGAGCTCCGTGACTTAAATCGTGGTTTTGTCATAGGATGCCACCTCTGCCACAAGTCAGTTTGTGAAATTTGTGCTCTACTAGATCTTCCCCAGTCATCTGTTATTGCTATTGTGTGATGTTGAAGCAAACTGCAGCAACAACATGCCAATCACGAAGTGGTAGACCACACAAAGCGTCAGATGGAGTGGTGAAATGCACACCACCACTGGAATCACAGGAACGGGGGAAATGTGTATTCTGGATACTGAATCACGCTTCACTATCTAGCAGTTTGATGGACGAATCTCAGTGATCCGGATGCCAGGAGAACGCTACCTACTGGAATGCACAGTGCCCACTGTAACGTTTGGTGGAGGAGGGATAATGGTCTGGGGCTGTGTTTCAGGGTTTGGGTTAGGCCCCTTAGTTACATCATGCTACAGGATACATTTTAGACAATTGTGTACTTCCAACATTGTGGCAACAGTCTGGGGAAGGCCCTTTCCTGTTCCAGCATGAATGTGCCCCTGTGCACAAAGTGGGTCCATAAAGATCTGGTTCGATAAGGTTTGTGTGGAAAAACTAGGCCTGCACAGAGTCCTAACCTCAACTCCAATGAACACCTTTTTGATAAATTGGAACGGTGATTGCAAACCAGGCCTTCTTGTCCAACATCAGTGCCTGATCTCACAAATGCTTTTTTGGCTGAATGGGCATAAATTCCCACAGGACACCAGCATTTCAGTCTTTTCAGATGAGTGGAAGCTGTTATATCTGCGAATGAGGGTTGACTCCATATTAATGCCCATGGTTTTGGAATGGGACATTAAACAAGCCGGTATGTGTGTTTATATACTTTTGGTCACGTAGGGATTGGATGGGCATTGTCAATATCCCATAGAATATCTTTAAAAGCAAGTTGGCCATGTATTGTGTGGTTCAAAGCCATGTAGTACATGAGACCAATGTAGGGATTTAAAACCTTGTGCAAACCTCTTTTAGTCTTATTCTTCGACACTGAACTCAGTTGTTGTAGTAATATGTCCATTATTGTGTCTGTGATTATTATTTTGGCTGGACATCCTGTAGCGCTACAGGATGTATTTATCAATGGGCTGATTACAACGTTGTATTCATGTGATAAGTTACAAAGATCAGCTTGTATTCACATTGTCAAGTATGTAAATAATATGTACTTACCCTCAAGTGGCAAGCCCTGGTTTAGTCCAACATGTGGACGACTGTCTATACTGAATATGAGTGTATCTTTGTCTTTCGGCAGACACAGGGCTGATCCATAAGATTTTAGAGGACGGCTGTAAACCTTTCATCATCTCTGAGATCCATCTATCCCGCCACTCTGCTGTGATCAGATCAATGATGCTGGACTCCAAAAAGGTACTCTAATTATGTTATATGGAGACTACAACCAGGGGTCATGTTATATGGAGGCTACAGCCAGGGGTCATGTTATATGGAGGCCTCAACCAGGGGTCATGTTATATGGAGGCCTCAACCAGGGGTCATGTTATATGGAGGCTAGAACCAGGGGTCATGTTATATGGAGGCTACAACCAGGGGTCATGTTATATGGAGGCCTCAACCAGGGGCTCATGTTATATGGAGGCCTCAACCAGGGGCTCATGTTATATGGGGGCTACAACCAGAGGTCATGTTATATGGAGGCCTCAACCAGGGGTCATGTTATATGGAGGCTAGAACCAGGGGTCATGTTATATGGAGGCTACAACCAGGGGTCATGTTATATGGAGGCCTCAACCAGGGGCTCATGTTATATGGAGGCCTAAACCAGGGGCTCATGTTATATGGAGGCCTCAACCAGGGGTCATGTAATATGGAGGCTACAGCCAGGGGTCATGTTATATGGAGGCCTCAACCAGGGATCATGTTATATTAAAATAACAAACTTAGCAAAATATGAATTAATTTAGGACATATAACCCGTGTAAGAAGTGTTGTGATTTTATATGGTTGTTTGTAATTTTGGTCTAGGTATTAATTGATTGTTATTTAGAAAATGCAACCCCTTTTTGGGTCAACTTGCATTCCACAAATTCCCACCATATTGTTGTGATCATTCTATCCCCATTTATCTTCTCAGCACGGTTATTTAAAAATAAAAGTTTTGTAATTTATAGGTTTTTAACTTGAAAGATGTTTTACTGTGAAGCTCCATCTCCGTTTCTGCCCTCAGAGGAAGCTGGTAGTGGGGTTCTCAGAGCAGATCTCGTCTCTGGACCTCCAGAGGTGTCAGGAGTACAACGGGTCCTGTGCCGACTGCATCCTGGCCAGAGATCCCTACTGCGCTTGGACCCAGTCTGAATGCAGACCCACCAGCCCGTAAGCCTGCTTGACTCCGCCCCTGTTTAGTAAGCATGGCGGTCCTAGAGGGTCATCAGGTTATTCATGGGCCTTTTGTACATCAGGTCATTCATGGGCCTTTTGTACATCCGCAGTTTTTGTAACTGCATGGAGGCCAAAACCCAAGCACATGCAGGGCCTCCGTATTTAATGACGTATTTAATGAAAGACTTTGGAGAAAAACAGAATTGATTTAAAGCTGATATCTGCACCCTCGCAAAATGTCAGTGCTGAAGAACACGAAGACATTAAGCTACAGAAATAATGTTCCTTAAAAAGCATTGACAATTTTGTGTATATATACAGAAGCAGTCAGAGGGCAACAAACACAACATTACCACACTGTTTATAGTAGAATTTGGAGTCATTTATCAATACTATATCTGTTGTCTGTTTTCAGATTGAGGAAGGAGCAGAGTTTTATCGTTCAAGTTGGCCAACAAGTTTATTTTGCCCAACATTGTTATTTTGTGTATCTACATAAATATCATCTTGTCAATAATCTTTTGTTGTTATACAGAATGGTGTGATGATAAAGACTGATGTTGTTTTTATTTTTTCCCATAGAGGCGGCATTCAAAATATCCATGGAGGACAAATTAATGTGTGCCTTAAAACAGAAGAAAATACAACAGTTGAAGGTATATGTGACTATAGATGTACAATTAAAAACTATTGAATTATATGTGATAAGTTAAGCAGTCTTAATTTATTTGGACTTGTGTTACGTCTTGTCCGGTTTGTGTAAAATAGAATTTTTCTCAATAACTCACCTGGTTTAACAAAGTTGCAATCAATTTCTCCAGAACCAAAGAAGCCCAACACAAACCGGACCAGACGTGGTACCGAGCCCTTCTTACAAGCCCGTCCCCTCCAGCTCTCTGATTCCCAGCCCTCCTTTTCCCATGCCTTGGATGTGCTGATCCATTCTGTCCCCCTGGGCGTCCCCTTCTACCTGGCCTGCCCCATAGACTCCTACCACGCCAACTACACCTGGAAGCACATGGACAAGACACACCCCTGTCTCCAGCTGCAGGGCAGCTGCCTCCACCTAATCCCCTCAATGCAGATGGGGCACTATGGGGAATACCACTGTGTGTCTGAGGAACGGGACTATACCAAGGTTGTGAGAGTGGTCCGTGCTACACTGCTGCTCAGCAGCCCAACCCCTGACCCTGCCTCTAACCCTTCCTTTAACCCTACCTCTAACCCTTCCTTTAACCCTACCTCTAACCCTACCTCTAACCCTACCAAGCCTCTACAGATATCTGCGAGACCCTTCATCAACCCAGTGGAGAGGAAGAACCAGAACTACAATGGAGCAACACGCATTGTCGCGCTGCAGCCTGGATGGACTGTGTGCTCTGCAGCGACGGCCGTCCTTCTGCAGCTTCTGCAGTGATGCTCCAGGACTGCAAGTCTCCTTACAGTTTCAAGTAGAAGGGTGAAAGCTGGGCGGGGGCCAAACTGTAACAGGTTGACGTGGCACACCATAAATCTGTGTTTTATTAAGCTCTTCTTCATTCAGCAGTTGTCACAACTTGTGTATGATACCCAGTTTAAAATGCCAAAGAGCAAAGTAATATTACGTAGAAGCATGTGGAAAAAGCAACTGGTAGGATGGAGGAGGTGGAGAGAGATAGAATGGAGGGGAGAGGTTGGAGTGTGGAGGAGAGAGAGGTTGGAGTGTGGACGAGAGAGAGGGTGGAGTGGGTGGAGGAGAGAGGAGCAAGGAGGTAAAGCAGAGAGGATTGAGGAGGTGGAGGAGAGTTAGAGTGGAGGGGTTGGAGGAGAGAGGACAAAATGTTGTCGAACAACTGTATTGGGGAGGTGCACCATCTAACAAAGATTAGCTCAAGGGTTTTGCTGCGTTATGAGTTTCATTTGAGAGGGTTAGGGTAAGGTCAAAAGTTGTGGGAAATAAAATGAGAAATTACTCAAAGGTTTCCTCACCCAGTAAAACAAGTGGTGAGTGATAGTCTGTTTATACATAGAGGATTTCATTTTTATTCAAAATGTTTTACTCATAATTATTTCCAGAATAATATTTTTTTTTTTTACCAAAAATGTCCTCAAACATTGAGCCAATTTCCAGCTAATCACTTAAATAATAGTCCTTTTGGAACCAATATTTTTCTGCTAAGCTCCAGTCAGTGAAAAGTAACACTGCTTGTCCCCAACCCTGAAGAGCCCGTGGTCAGGATGTGAGGAAGGGTGGAGGGTTTCCGAGGGGAAGCGATCGGGACTTCCTGTTAGAAACAGCCAGGCACCACGCATTGTGGGCGTTTATGTTATTTTGACAGAAAAAGAAAGTTGTTCCCTTGAATGTGGTGCGTGCAGACACATAGTTAGAATCTTCTGGATGCCCAGGAGGAAGGCGTCCCATGATCTTCAACTCTCCCAAATCCACTGGGTGTTGTTGTGATGAGGCAGGGCATAGATGAATATAGATAGAATGAAAGTGAAAGAGAGAATAGTCATCAGTATAACAGATTATAAAGGTGACAGAGAATCAGTGTAACAGATTATAAAGGTGACAGAGAATCAGTATGACAGGTTATAGGGAAGACAGAAAATCAGTATAACAGATTATAAGGATGAAAGGAAATCAGTATAACAGATTATAAGGATGACAGAGAAGTAGTTTTTCAAAATATTTATTTTCCTTAAATGCTCAGAATGTTGTATCCTTACCGACGTACTATAGCGTAGTGAAGCCACTGAGTCTTTGCTTGCTGTAGCATTAATCCGTAAATATTTCCTATAATAATTTATTTTTCTATTACATGCATATTATTGGTTACTATTGTTTTATGAATAACTATTTTAAATCCTGCTAACTTATCTGTAAAGTATTTATATTTTTCTAATATAGACTTTTTCAAATTGGAGCCAATAATTATTGTAATGACATAATAATAATAATACATTGATTGTCTGTCTATTTTTGTATAGTTTAGTCTAAATACACAGGCAGTGTTGGAACCAAATTGTTGTTGACTGCAACATCACTGACATAGGACTAATGAACACCATGCGTCATGGAGACCTGGTGAGTTGCAAAATCTACCCTGTCCTTAGCATTGTCCCCAGTTCCAAGCTGAAAAAGAGTCTGTCAGCACATCTGGGAAAATACAAAAATAAACAAGAAATCAAACTTATATGTGGATGTTAAAGAATTGTGTAAAACAAACTACAGTTTTCAACCAAAAGCCCCAGTAGAATGGTAAATGAAACCTTTCTGGAATGGCTTTAGTTTATTGCAACTAGCTCCGGCAGTTCATGTTTTGCAGGTATTGTTCCATGTTTTGTCTATCCTCTTCTACCCCACCCAGTCTAAAGCTCTGTTTACACCTACTGACATTGGATTCAAACAGGTGTAACAGATGTTCTGTAAATATATGATGATGAAAGTATAAGGATAATGGTTAGCATAAGTATGGCTGTCTAGTACCTGGCCCACTCATGTTCAACATTGCTGTTCAGGAGATTCAGCATTTTTCTAGTGGGGGATCTGTTTTCTGATTCAAAGTGTAGCTGAAGCAAAACAGGAAGTGCATCCCACTTGTTCAACCTAGATTCATATGCGGGTGAAATAATGCTAACCTTAAGTTGTTCCTCAAGACGAAACCATCATACAGCCTTCATTCAGCCTCAAACTTACTTCAAAACACTTCCAACTTAGAAAATTGGTGTTGTTTACAAAATAATCATTATAAACATATATATCTCATTTTCAAATTAATTGATATTTCCTATGGTGTTTCCCAGTAAATTTTGTTCACAATAGCACACAATCCAGGAATTTTAAAGTTTGACCTAACAACACTTAACAACTCGGAACAACCATTTACCATTCGCTAGCTACAGATAACATTATTTTAGAATAACTGAAGTTGGCTACAGAAAATAGTTTGCATAGTGCCTGTTTGATGTCACCAAATTCCAACACCAATATCTATGTTAGAGCGATGAATTACTGTAATTAGTTTGACTCTTTTTTTGTTTGTTTGTTTCTGCTTGCAATGCAGCTTTTGTTCAGGATGCACAGTTTCAATTCATGAATGTTGACAATGCAAATAATGCTAATTCCAGGCTGGGACAGTGTTTAATAAAGGCATTTTGTGAAAAACGACTCCATGGTCTATAAGAACAACTCGGGTAAGTGTTATTTCGGTCATATATGAATATAGGATGAACCATCCCTTTAAGCCACATTGATGAATTGACTCACAAGCCTTTATAAGTGCATCAAATAGTTTAAAAACACATCATTTATAAATCTACAGCTGTTAGTTATTACAACCACAAGTACACAGCTGATTACAGTAACACATCACTGCAGTTACATCATGGCAACAGCATTAGTACAAATTATCAAGTCTTGAGCTCTGAACAGCCTGAACATTTCACCCTCGGTGCTGGAGCTCTGTTGTGGGAGAGTTATGGAACCTTAAACCCAGTTAGGGATTGGTAGTGGACCACTCTGAGGGGCTTGGCACAGGAAGCTCAACATTTTTCCAGGATTCGGTGTTGCTCAGCTCTAAACAAAGCAGATCAGTGAATTTTACTGACAATGTCTTGGTTTGGATTTTTGATCATTGGTGTTAAATCATTTACACTTGTTCTCAACCGCTGGCACATTTCCCTACTGTGTACTACATTTTCTAAACTAAACAATTCCCTCACTATAAAGCAAATGCTTTGACTCATGAGTTATACTGCTGTCACACATTTTGGGATTGTGTACTCATGTACATTAATCTCGAAAATCACGACATACAGTGCTGCTTAAATATATTTGAAATTAACATAATCTCGTAAAATCCTTATCTAAACCCAAAAAAAGAATAACAGCATTCCAAATAAAGTACAAAAACATATTCTATATTTTCACTGTTTAATTAACAGTTTTCACTGTTCAATTAAGTGGTTAACTTCACAGAAACTCTGATATCACATAATATGTGAATCTTTTATGCCAAGCTGTTAGGAAAAAGGTATTTGGTCCTAGGCAGTGTTGGGTTTTCACCAAACAAAGGTCAATTTTGGACAAATGTGTCAAGAGAATTCCAGAAACCTTTAGGTCTGTTAGTTCTTTTTTCTTCATAGCAACCCCTCCAACAATGCTATTTGGATTTACTGTTGTTCTTATTAAAAAGTAACCTGAGATGCAGCACTGTTACTTTGGACTGTGCATATTTCAAGAGTAGACATTGACAACTCTCTTGTGCATACCTGCCTAATAACAGAGACACATGTAAAACCCTGTCCAGTACGTTTAGTACCCTTACATGGGAGGACTATGGACAAAACATGAGTTATATAATTAACCGTTTTCAGTCATCTGATTGCTATGGCGGACTGACCGGAAAAACATTGTTACAACATGTCGGCTAACACTACGAACTCTATGGAGCTACTACACAAGCCGGTCAACATTTACAGCGTATGAGGGTTTAGATCACCTCACAAAAGATGAAAAACAAAGGTATGCAAACAAACTGTAAGCCTCAGGCACTTGTGACATACAGCACCCGCTGAGTTATTTACGTTGTTAAAACAGCGAGATCACTGCTGGTGTTTTATTTCTGTTTATCCATTTATTATTCATGTAACTCAGATGTCTACAGATATACTCTAGTGTTTTATTTCTGTTTATCCATTTATTATTCATGTAACTCAGATGATTTTCAAGGTTTTAAATGGGTTGGTACATCCACATAACCCAATTAGAGCGCTGAGGTCAACCAACCAGTTGCACTTAGATGTCCTGAGATCCAGGCACAAGAATAGAGGTGACCAGCCCTTGGGGTGTGTGCTCTCGTCCTCTGGAACAGTTTAACTCTCCACATTCGAGCTGCACAGACCCTACAAAGTGGCTAAAGACGCACCTTGATATTTTATCCTGTTCAGCACTTTGTTCAACCATGGTTGTTTTAAATGTGCTACATAAATAAAATTGCAATTGACTAAAGATATACTCTGGTGTTTTATTTCTGTTTATTTATTATTCATGTATTATTAATGTTCATAAACTCTGTATACCTGTGCCTAATTGGCTCTTTTGTCACCGGTCTTCTACCAGTACCAAGCGCATCAACGCCCTCTATGTCTCAGCTCCCATAATACAGCCATACCCTTTAGACATCTCAGGAACGTATGTGAATGATTCTTAGATCCTTCAGAATGTGTATGATTCTCATGTCCTTCAGAATGTGTATGATTCTCATGTCCTTCAGAATGTGTATGATTCTCATGTCCTTCAGAATGTGTATGATTCTCATGTCCTTCAGAATGTGTATGATTCTCAGGTCCTTCAGAATGTGTATGATTCTCAGGTCCTTCAGAATGTGTATGATTCTCATGTCCTTCAGAATGTGTATGATTCTCATGTCCTTCAAAAAGTCTAGGATTCTCAGGTCCTTCGGAATGTGTATGATTCTCAGGTCCTTCAGAAAAAACCTTTGGCAGCATTGAAGGTCCCCAGGAACACAGTGGCATTCTTAAGTGAAAGAAGTTCTACCAACACCTAGAGCTGGCCACTTGGCAAAACTAAGCAGCCAGGTGAGGAGGCATTGGTCAGGGGTGTAAGCTAGAACCCGATGGTCACTATGACAGAGTTTCACAGTTCCTGGTTGGAGATGAGAAAACCTTCCAGAAGGACAATCATCTCTGCAGCACTCTGGCAAAAGCCATTGTTCAGTAAAAGGCAAATTACAGCCCACTTTTGGAGTTTGCCAATAAACACCTAAAGGACTCAGACCTTGTAAAACAAGATTCTCTGGTCTGTTGAAAGTTTGAATGATAAAAATTAAGCTTCTCTCTCGGTTAAACCCCAGAGATATACATAAGCGATTGGGAATCAATGTCACCCGTTTTGGTGGGTTAGGGTTAGGGTCGGCAGCTGGCCTCATCAACAAGGTTTGGTGACCCCCACTGTCACTGACCCCTTCTGCCCTCTAACCAAACATAATGAGTTATACACTTCTTTTACTGGACTACTGTCTTGCACTATTATGAAACTACATATCTTGCACACCTCCTTTTTACTGTACTACTTACTGTATTTATTTATTTACTTTCTGTTTTGAAGTATCACTTACACCATAGTAAATTCCTTGTCAGAATAACCTTATCAGTTGTTCTGATTCTGCCGGATAAACGTGAAGTTGCAGGTCACCATTGGGATCTGTTATTACTAATGGGTGCAAAAAAAGTGTGAATTAACCTTGCATTTGTTTTTATATTGAATAATATTTCAATTAAGTAATTTGTTTCTTAATACATTTGCTCATTTTGGCACCATAATAATCCCTTATCCATACCTGTGCTTACAAATGTGGATTGCCATCCTAATACTGCTAGCTGCATTAAACAATTTAATGTAACTTTATTCATTGATAAGAAACACCTAAATCCTTTCCAACAAACAAACATATATGCCCACAAGCACCCGAACAGCAAAGACAAGCGAAGGCACGCGAGAAGCATGTCTGTCTTTGATTGTTAAGAAACAGAGGATGATGAACATTAAGGGACACGGACTGGATTTCCGAGTGTTTGTCAAGGACAGCAAGTGTCTTCTTATATCATACTGGCGCCACGGCCATTCCCATGATCAGTACAATGATTGGCTGTTCTTTCTATCTCATATGGAGGACAGAAGAACCTGTGGCTTGTCCATTACTCTCTTGGGAGAAAAATGTCCTGTGGGGGGTGGATCACAGATTGTTGTGAAACACAAAGCTGTTTAGAGAAAGAGTGGCGTCAACTGAAGGTAGGAAAGCTATGTGGTCACGTGGTTTATGCATCTAGAAAAAGTTCCAAAACAAAGCCGAGTGGGCGATTTAAATGAATGGGAAAACTCACCGGTGCGATTACAGAGCTCCACTAAAACTGTTTTTGGTAACTATTTAACTAAAGAATATGCGTATTGGTAGCTAAAAATGTAGTCCGACGTTTGGGACCTCTGTATAACTCATGAGTTACAGTAAACTAACTAAAATATAAAATGAGTTGGCTTGCTATTAATAATACGCATAATCTTTAGTTAAGTAGTTACCAAAAAAACTTTTTTGTTGAGTTTTGTAATCGCACTGGTGACTTGTCCCATTCATTTAAATATCCCGCTTTTTGAACTTTTTCTAGAATGTGACCAGAATCCCCCCACACTTTCTAAAAACTTTTTCATGAACGTGACCACATGCATGGCTTTCATGCCCTCAGTTGACGCCACTCGTTCTCTCTATGGCTCTGGCATAATGCAAAGGCCTAATATACATTACCATAATGTATAAAAGCCGGTTGTTCTGCAGACCAGCACGGGCTACTGAATTCAACTCGACGAGCGCATGCTGCAGTACCCCGGCGAGACGCCAGATGGGGAGCGTGGGTAACAGGTGGACTTGTTGATGCGTAATGGCAACTTGACGAGCTACCAGTTACTGAGCAGGGAAACACATAAAATCAACAATAACACAGCAGTCAAATAAGTAGCTTGCTAAAAAAAGGGAAAACTTTATTGGTTTGTTTTGAGGGGTGACGAATCACTGACAATTGTTCGGCATAGGTTATATCTGAACCAAGATTGATTTGTGATTGGAGAGTGATTGGGTGCACCATTACATGAGGCTATTTCTCTTGATCCGCAGATGACAGCATATACCAGAAGATGGCAGAAGCTAGCCGCAAAAACACAATGTACACACTGCATCCAGAAATTGGCCTATAGCCAACGCCTCTAATACGATGGAGTATTCGATTTTATAGGAAGAACCAAAAACAGAAAAATACTGTTTCTTTGTGTTGTGCAAGGTGCACTGGCTTTAAGATGACTGACATGCCGTAATTTTTGTTGTTGTCTATGTTTCATTCAAATGTGTTTTCCGGTGTATTTCATTCTGACGTGCTGTTCCTATTCATATACATCAACTAAACCTTTAGCTGAAAGCCTCGTTTTAATAATCAGAAAATCTAGTTCTATATTTCCCCTCAGCGTATGAGGGACCTCTCGTTTTCATTGTCAATTATTTCTACATAAGGCATACACAAAAGAAACACTGCAACTATTCAGGCCTATTTAAATCCACAACAGAATAATAACTCCTCTGATCGGAGAGGTCAACTCGTTATCTATAACGGTAAAAAGGGCAAAAATGGGGTTATATAGGTCGACATGACAATGAATTAAACATTAGTGTCTAAATTATGATTTTTTTTCGAGGATGGTAGGCGGACACGAGGCGCTTGTATCTTTATTCAAGGACTGACGGTATGAGAGGGATGGGAGAGGCTGCCTGCGCGTTCACAAACCCTCCCAACGATCAGTGACTGACGACGGGAGCGCGCAGCGGACCGTACGTCCTTAGTCGCGACAGGAAAGGAGCCTCCGGATTTCACCGCATCTTCCAAACCGGAGAAAAATGTTCCCTCCGCGGCCTTCCGTCGTTTTTATCAGCGTGGAGAAAAGTCCCGTAAATAAATCAACTGTAGAGGACGTTACTTCTTTTAACCACTGATCAATGAAATAAAGTGGATCTAAGCCAAAAAGTGTCCCGTTAGAAAAACTGCAAGGATTGGGAATTTGTCTTTTGGACAGGTAAGATGATTGATATCAAGAAGTAAACGGGAAATAAATACTTGTATATTGTGGTAGCATTTTTTCCTTTGTTACTCTGCAATATGTGGAAAATTAAAAGAAGATTGGAGCATTATCAAAATGTTACCTCATAACCCCATGAACATCTAGAATTTATGTTAGGCGCTTCATGAGGTCTCATCAAAAGACAGAACAAATTTGTAAAAAGATGTAAACTTTTATGCGGTTTTTACTTTGGAAGTCGAAATAAAAACTAACAAGCATTTTTAGGAGACGAAGAGCAACTGTTCCGTTTCAGAATCGGCTGCGCTCTACAGATCGAGCTGAAGCGCTCGTGCATCTGTTACCTGCATTAAGCATAATGTGATCTTAATATATAACTCAGTCTCAAAATCATGTAAACCTATCAAAAATACTGATTTTGCCTACACCTTATTTTTAGTGTTGAATGTTTTATTATTGCTATTTGAGATTGACTGAACGCGTATTACCTATAATATACACGTCAAAAGCTTAGTTTTATTTAATTCAAAGACATGTATTAACCTTCGTAGTGTAACATCGATGTAAAGGTTTTTGTTGAACTGTTTAACTAGATCTGCCCACTACAGGAATTCCGGTTCCCCGTGCAAGACACAGCAAACCTCCTCACGCTCTCCCACGATCCCCGTTCCTGACAACCTCGTCTAGCGCTTTATACATTCAGAGCAACAGGATGTCTCAATGCGCTGTAATTGTTGTTTTAAACGTGTTACTGTGCTGCCTTTGTATTTAAAAGAACAATATAACAAATACATAATTTAATTGTTTTGACATTTAGCAGATCCATATCCAAGTAGCTGCATGTATCTTGTTTTCAGGGATTTGAACAAATTACCTTTTGGTTACTGTCCCAGTGATGTAACCACTAGGCAACCTGTCCACTCACATGTTCCACAGCCCCTGACGGACCATTGACTGATTCCATCCCCATGTGGTCTTAGGTGATCAACATGGCGTTGTGGCTGGTCTCTGTCCTGGTGGTCTGGACATCTGTGCTGGGCCTCACCCAGTGCTGCCCAGAGTCCTGTGTCTGTTTAGATAAATATGCCCACCAGTTTGCTGACTGTGCCTACAAAGACCTGCAGCTACTTCCAGTAGGCCTTCCCTCCAACGTCACCACCCTGTCCCTCTCTGCCAACAAGATCAAACACCTGGAGGCCAAGAGCTTCATCAATGTCACCCAGGTGTGTATCTGCTCCTGTGTGGATAGACATGTATATCATTGCTATTGCATCATTAGAGATTGTATTTTTATATTCCATCTGGGCCATCCATTCAAATCAGGGTTGTGGGGGAATTGCTAACCCAAACATAATTTGGTACAAAATATATAATATAAAACATTTAGCAAGACATTTTGTCTGCTAAATGGCAAGTATTATCCCAATATTTCTTCTTCTGATGGGCTAGGTTTTTATGTTGGATTAATCACGTATCTTCTTCAGGTGACCTCTCTATGGCTTGCCCACAATGAAATCTTGACCATCGAGAGGAACACCTTGGCCCCCCTTGTCCAGCTTCGCAACTTGGACCTCAGCAACAACAAGATCATTGACTTTCCCTGGGAGGACCTGGTTAACCTCACTGTCCTTCAGCTCCTCAAGATGAACAACAATGAGATGATCAACCTACCTAAAGATGCCTTCTCCACTCTCAAAGACCTGAGGTCCCTGAGGATCAACAACAACAAGTTCACAACCATCGTCCAGGGGACCTTCAGCTCTCTAACCTCCATGTCTCACCTCCAGATCTACAACAACCCATTTACCTGCTCCTGCAGTCTGGAGTGGCTCAAAGACTGGATCCGTGAGTCCAAGATCTCTGTCCCAGAGCAAGACTCCATCACCTGTGAAGCCCCTGAACATCTGAAAGGGGCCCTGGTGACCAAAATACCCAAGCTGGACTGCAACGCCCCTATGGTGTCCATCACCTACCAGCCTAACCTGGACAATACAGAGCTATATGAGGGCTTCATGGTGATCCTCAACTGTGAGGTCAAGGGCAACCCCAACCCGACCCCAGAGGTCAAGTGGGAGGTGGTGAACTGGGGTAACCAGAAGTTTACATTCAGCTTGCCCTCGTTGGTCAACGAGCGGAGTGACTTTCCCATCAATGACAAAACCACCAATGGTCGGTTTCTGGTCTTTCAGAATGGCACCCTGATCATCCCAAGTATAAGTAAGAAGGAGGACGGGAATTACACCTGTTCGGCTGTCAATGACCTTGGTAGAGCGAACAGCACCGTGAAGGTTGCCGTGGCAGGCACCAAAAAACAGGCCATCAACTCTGTGCAGGAAACCGCCGCTGGTAAGATCCGCCCATCTGGTGGAAACAAGGTGGGACCGAAGATGACCAATAATGTCATCAACTGGCCCAAGTCTGAATCAGAGAAGACCAAGACCATTCCAACAGGCTCGTCTGTCAAACATGGGAATGGCTCAGAGGAGCTGCTGTTTGCCAGTAAGTGTGGGATCAGCGATGGCACTCAGTATATCTCCAACCATGCGTTCAATCTCAGCCTGGACGAGCTGAAACAATACACCTTTGATTTCGGTGTCGTCGCCTTGGAGGTTTCAGAGACCGAGGCAAAGGTGCAGCTCAACCCTCTCCAGGTCCCCAACAGTAAGAGCAACCTCCACCTCAGCCGCAGTGAGAACCTCGAAACAGTCAACAAGGAGCCATTCCAGCTCTTCCAGGCCTCCAACCAAAAAGCCCCACTGGACATGTTATACCTGTGTGTGAATACTGGAAACGGTCACGCTGTGGTCCAGTGGTCCAAGATAGAGGAAGGAATAAACGCCTACAAGTTCCAGCACCTGCAACCAGGGACTAACTACACCCTGTGTCTGACCTACGGAGGTCAGGACTGCCAGGTTCAGGTGGTCTTCACAACAAGGAAGAAGATTCCCTCTCTGCTAATCATAGTGGTGGTGAGCACCTTCCTGTTAGCCCTGGCTACTGTGCCTCTACTGGGAGCCACCTGCTGCCATCTGTTGTACAAGTACCAGGGCAAAACGTATAAGTTGATCATGAAGGCCGCGCAGCACAACCCCGATCAAATGGAGAAACAGATTGATTTCGACCCCCGGGCGTCGTTTGTGGAGTCGGAGAAGAATTTTAACCCGAGTGAGATGGGAGAGGGGGAGGGCGTAGAGGGGGAGGATGGGGAGGAGGTGGAGGGGAGCGTGGTTACAGAGTCTATCCCGGGTTCTACGTCTAAATTCGAGGTGGGTTCGGAGTACAGCGATAGATTACCGTTGGGCGCGGAGGCGGTGAATATCTCCGAGGACGGAAATGGAAACTACAAAGAGCCAAGTCGCTGAGCAGAGTTATGTGATGCTACGAGAGAAGAGTGTAAAAGAGTTACAGTCAGCTGCATTTTAAAACAGGTAACACACCTATCATTATTTCACGTAAATATGATATCCTTGATAAAGTCGGATAGCTCATTTTACCTCAGAAAGTGGTCCGATTGTCAAAAGGAATAATTGTGAAGTAGACAAATGGTATTGTGTATATATAAAACAGCATTACAGTAGCAATAGGCTACTGCAATATTTTTTTTTACAATTAAAACAGACCTCATAACTGGTTAAAAAAAGAAGCCATTGAGTTTCCCATTGAAGCAGGGCGTAGACTAGCCGTTGAACGTTGTGAGCTTCACGTGAGCGTCCGTTTCAGCAGGTCGCGATGCTAGACCGCACAGCGCGCGCCTCGCACGAGCCGACCGTTGTTTCCGTTGTTGTGTGAGTTGACCAAAAAGGGAACATCATTTTATGTTGTCAAGGCATGTGCGGTGTCAGGGCTTTAGACCCTGGTCACTATCGACTAATGTTTAGTGTAATGTGGGGTCTTCGAGACATTTTAAACCTAAAAAACTAAAACGGGTGTTTGCTATACTCTCGCTTCTTTTTTCTATGATTCTAAACGTGTGTCCCTTCTATGGCATGGCACCAGGTCGAAGTGTTTCCTTGTGTGGTCTTTATTAACGTAGACTATAGTACTTTATATATTCTTCTTAATGTTGATATGTGATGTAAAAGCCCAGTGAAATTTAAACAAGCCTTTTTTTAACGAAAATATAAACAATCCCTTTCTACTGTATCAAGTGATGGTTTAAAGAGCGTCTGGTGGCTTTGAGTGTCCTGTAATTTTACGAATAGTGAGTTTTTTGTTGGTTTTACTGTCCCAGCGATGTTGTACAAATGCCCCCAGACCATTAGATTTTTTTTATATGATATGATATCATATGATTTTATGTACGTATATTAATAAAATATCTAAAAACATTTGCATTCTCAGATTTCCATTACTTGGATAAAAAACGGTTCAACTTAATTCTAAGCATAGCCTGGACAGATAAAAGTCATCCAACTGATGTGAATAAAACGAAAAAATACATGTTTTGTAGGGTTAACATCATTGGGCGTTGGCCATAATTTGTGACCGAAGTGCTTGTTTTGTATTCATGGTCCGGCGCCGAAACATAGCGTAATGGTCGTTTTAATAAAATTGAGTAAAAAATGTATACTCAATTTCGGATTATCTAAATCAAAACGCATTTGTGGGATCAGTTTACAGTAGGCTAATACAATTATTATAAAACAGTAAAGACTTGGTATGGCGCTAGACACTTCTTTTTAATGACCTTGATGTAATGGATTGACAAATCGCATTTCATTTTATTTACATTCATGTTATTGTAAGTTTTTGTCACAATATGACGCTGCTTTTAATCAAACTCAACTGATTTCATCAAAATGCGAAACGGGCTTTTGCAATACAACGCACGGTTATTGTGAGAGATAGTATGATATATGCAACAACAGGTACAATATAACGCACGGCGTAGACTAGTGAGAGTCAGTAGAATATATGAAACCACATCAACACTTCGTTTTTGTGTCCGTTTAATAACATTCTTAAATGTTAGTGTGATATTCATCTAGATGCGTTATTGTTAAATACAACTAAAAATATTTAAACATCGAACGTTTTGTAAAAACACCTTAACCGGAGATGTATTTCTAAAGTTGTATAAATTAAATGTCTTTTTTTAACACGTAATCTGACACAAGTCATTCGTCAACGTTCGTTTTAGTTTTAATTAAATTTTAATCATGGAATATAATTAATTTCATTCAAAAGAATCAAGGCACTTTTGAAATACAGTTCAGCAACACAATGTGCAGATTTCAAAACTAAGAATCCAAATTGAAATATGTGCATTTAAATAGATAACATTTACTACATATTCACAGCTAGTAAAAAACCTATTCAAAACATCTTCAACATGACAGTATATGTTTTCTGAAAGGAACCATCCCATCTACAGTACAAAGATGCTCAAACAAAATGGCTCCACAGGTCTACCTAATTATTTTTCTATATTATTTACTAGCCTGGAATCTGAACTGCATGGAACCATTTGGAAACAATTCTGATTTGCTTCTAGGCCACAGTGGTGGTCCAGTGTGACATGAACACATGAAACATGATCCTCTAAAACAGAAAATATTGTGCTGTACATTCATAAACAGTCACAATTTCTAACTGTCAGACAAGCCTGGAAACCAAGCTGTGTTGTTCTATCTCCAGTGCTAAAATGGAGCACATCAGTCATGCCTCCATTTTATGGTCAGACAGTGGATTCACTGCCACCTATCGCTCCTGCTGGACTGGAATCTGCATCGGCATCAGAGCCAAATAACAGACACAAACAAACAATGCATATATCGGTTTTCACTAAATAGACACCTTTATCCATATTTAGTGCACTTCTTTTAATCAGGGCCAGTGAGAAGGGTGCTGTATAAGGGGTTCTGGTTCCAGATAGCAGACTGAGGATCAGACTTAAGATCGACATCACCACACCCATTTAAAAGAGTAATGTATTTTCTAACAACTTGTAAATGTCAATGATTCACTGGGAGTCAATTGGAAGACTTGCAGGAAATGCTGAGCTCAAGACCTTAGTCTCAAGTCAGAAGAGCTACGGTCTAAGTGCCCATTTCTCTGACAAATACATTCAGATCTATACATTTACATTATACTATCGATTATTTGCCCTAGAGCCATTCATACGTACACCCAACACATATACCAAGAGCACAGTCATTCCAGAAGTACACCAAAATTGCTATTTAGTCTGTTCTCACTGAAAACCATGAAATTGGATTCAAAATCTCAGTTTGCTTCCTGAATTCATATAGAATCAAGCACAAACCAGAGGACATGTTCTGTTTCAGTTAGCCACTGCCTGTGTCTCCTTCGATGCATCCTTTGTACCTCCCTCTTTGTCTCCTGCCTCCTTGCTACCGTCCTTGGTGGCCTGATTGAGTGTTCCGTTGAGGAAGCTGTCGTTGCTCTGGCGCTGGAAGTGCTTCCTGGAGCTGACCAGCGAGGGGTTGTTGACCAGGGTGTAGAGAAGCAGCCAGTGGCCCCTCGCCCTTTTGGATCGGCTGACCGTTGGCTGTTGTTTCTCCTCATTCACCAACTGGATGCCTTAAATGACCAAATGACACACATTCAGGATGACCACTTGACATCCAGACAAACTTAGTACAACCAAATGACACACATTCAGGATGACCACCTGACACACACAGGCAAACTTAGTACGACCAAATGACACACATTCAGGATGACCACCTGACACACACAGGCAAACTTAGTATGACCAAATGACACACATTCAGGATGACCACCTGACATCCAGACAAACTTAGTATGACCAAATGACACACATTCATGATAGACTGAATCCAGAGGATACTGATACCAATGCATAACGAGCAACATCATATTCCAGCAACAAGAAGTGTTCGGTTCAATTACATTTCTATGCTGAGGCATTGAGCTGGACATGAACACACTGCACACCTCCCAAATGACACTTCACCCTCAGTCCCACTGGCCCTGTTCCAAAGTAGACCACTATAAAGAGAATACAATTTGGGCCCATGGAACTCATAAGCCCCTCTGGGCCCCATACATATAAAACAGTCAATTACAAGCGACCATCTGTGTAATCAACAGCTCTGCTGTAACCATCCTGGGTAGAAGACAACACACGATGACAGGGAACAGCAGGACAACTCATCATACTCATTAGGCAGCGACCAGTAACAGGCGTCCTGGTGGGTGACAAGACCACCGTGGGGGACTCCTTAATACTGAGACCACACCCACAATCTGCAGGAGCTCCAACATTAACAACCAGATTAATTAAACACCCTTGATTAATGTCCTACGAGTTTAGCAGAGTAGAACGTTATATGGCCGTGTTTACAAAGGCAGCTAAATTCAGATCATTTAGTTAATTATTAGGACATTCTGAAGAAGGTATAATTATTTAAGATCAGAATTGGGCTGCCAGTGTAAACAGAGCCTTAGTGATGATGCCTTCATCAAAGACCAGGTTTGACAGTTTCATTGAACTTGGCTAACAGCAGAGAGGAGCTGTATGCACCACACACCCTACCACACACCACTATACCATACCACACACACACCACTATACCATACCACACATCATACCACACACCACTATACCATACCACACACACAACACTATACCATACCACACACACCACTATACCATACCACACACACACCACTATACCAAACCACACACACCACTATACCATACCACACATCATACCACACACCACTATACCATACCACACACACACCACTATACCATACCACACATCATACCACACACCACTATACCATACCACACACACACAACACTATACCATACCACACACCACTATACCATACCACACACACAACACTATACCATACCACACACACCACTATACCATACCACACATCATACCACACACCACTATACCATACCACACACACCACTATACCATACCACACATCATACCACACACCACTATACCATACCACACACACAACACTATACCATACCACACACACAACACTATACCATACCACACACACCACTATACCATACCACACAATTGACAAAATTTTATTGACAAAATGGCTCTGAGAAAATTATTGTTATTTGTATTTTTTAGATGTTCAAAGTAAATGTCTGTACAGATCACGATTTTTTCAGATATGCCATGAAGGATATTAATTTAATAAGGGCTAAGGTTAGGATTTAAAGATCAGAATCTAATAGTTTCCTAAACCGTTCAGACAAAGTAAACTCCACGCTTGTCCTGGTCGTAATGAAAGATGACTCCTTTTTCCAACAAGTACTTTCAGGTAGAAGTATCCAGTACTCACCTTCCTCTGCGTCCCGGGCCTTCTGTCCAGCCGCGTTCTGCCCAGCACACTGCAGCAGCAGGCCACAGAAGGCCTTCATCACTGGGTGGGTCTGGCTCACCTCGATCTTCAGATAGTGAGCATAACATCGATAGGCTGGGCAAACCAGAGACACAGTGATAGGAGATCAGCCTCACCCGGTCCAAAGTAACATTTAGATCTCTTATTTAGCTTTTGCAAAAGCTTCATGAATGCCCACATATGATCTTAGACGAGGGTGAAACAGCAATTGCCTGCCTTTCCATACATATTGGCAGTAAAAGCAGTGTCCTCATCTGCTTTCCCTTACCACAGATGTGTCAGAACAATCAAATGTGTCCAGGACAATCAGAAGTGTCCAGCATAATCACATGTCCAGGACAATCAAATGTGTTCAGGACAATCACGTGTCCAAGACAATCACATGTCCAAGACAATCACATGTCCAAGACAATCACATGTATTCAGGACAATCACGAGTCCGGCATAATCACTTGTCCGGCATAATCACTTGTCCGGCATAATCACTTGTCCAAGACAATGACATGTGTACAGGACAATGACATGTGTCCAGGACAATGACATGTGTTCAGGACAATAACACCCCTGTGCATAACCCCTTTGAAGAGTAGTGATGACTGTTCTATTGAACAGAGAACAGCGAATACATACAGGTCAGGGTTCTTCAACAGCAGCCTATTTTCTATTTAGTGCACTTCTTTGGACTCATTGGGAACAGAGCCCATCTCTCCTCCTCGGGAAATCTTTACAAATGCATTTATTCATTTATTCAGAGAAAATTGGCACCGTTTTACTTAACACTACAGCATGAGTATCCTCAGGAGATGACAAAAAAGCATATCCAATTTAAAAAGTGAACATGTTAAGACTTCCCTTGGTATTAATCTACATATTGGTCGTAATAATATAATATGCCTGCATATTGATTATAATAATATAATTTGAAATTAAATACATATCCTGCTTTAAAACATGTTACAAATGTGAATTGAAAGCACACTGCACTTAGAAGTAGAAAAAGAAAAACTATTCATTTGAAAAAGGTATTGCATGAAACGGTTAATAACTTGATATGTATAGATTAGAAATGATATGAAGATCTTACATAGCAATCACTGAAATACAAAAAAGTATGTAGAGCTACATACATAGCTTACTACAAATACAAAAGACCTACATAGAGCTTACAATAACTACACAAAACGTTTTATAAAACGTCCCAGTCATAGTCGGTCTGAAGACTCACCAGGGTCGAAGGCCTCCACATTGCGATTGAGGAGACTAATGTCCATGCGACCGAGGTGAACAATGTTGAACAGGGCCGTGATGACGAGACGCCACGCCCCTAACAGAACCCCAAACAGAACGTTGACTGGGAACAACAGGTATGTGAGCAGGAACAGGGTTCCTCTGAAACAGGAAGAGACAAACACTGAGTCAAGATGCCAGAGCTAGTATCTGGAAAGACATGCAACCCCCAGTCATGGCGAACAGGACTTTGTGTTCCGGTTCTTCTAAGCCCACTTGGTCTCTCATGATTTGAAAAATAAAGCACTGATCATCAGCCAGAAGGTTTAGAGAAAAAATGAAGCTGTGAGATCCAGTTGAAGTAAATAACTCCTGCACTTCTGAGAATAGGTGACATACCGGTTGTCCAGGTCTCGAGTACCGGCTGACGTCTTGATGAAACAGAACCGGGTAGTGACATGTTGGACCACCACCACTAGGAACAGCATCATCCAGAACGGCCTGGAGTGAGGATTCTCCACCGTTAGTTTAACAGAAACAATCCTCAAGCCAGAACCAGGAGCCCATCTCCCCTATTACCCATCCTCTATACCCAGAACCAGGAGCCCATCTCCCCTTTTACCCATCCTCTATACCCAGAACCAGGAGCTCATCTCCCCTTTTACCCATCCTCTATACCCAGAACCAGGAGCTCATCTCCCCTTTTACCCATCCTCTATACCCAGAACCAGGAGCTCATCTCCCCTTTTACCCATCCTCTATACCCAGAACCAGGAGCCCATCTCCCCTATTACCCATCCTCTATACCCAGAACCAGGAGCCCATCTCCCCTTTTACCCATCCTCTATACCCAGAACCAGGAGCCCATCTCCCCTATTACCCATCCTCTATACCCAGAAACAGGAGCCCATCTCCCCTATTACCAAGTGATCCTTGGACCTGGAGTAGGTAATATGAGGAACTCACCACATGTTGACCAAGACCTTGAAGAGCATAAGGTTCTGGCCATAGAAGATAGGGATGATGATGAGGAAGACAGCAACCAGCAGACAGAGGAAGAACACCATGGTCTGGATCAGCATACCTGGAATCCCACCGTTAAAAGACGGGGGTCAACACTAAGCCTGACCCCTGAAGCTCAAACCCCTAACAACCCCAGTGATCCAGACTAAATCTTAATATATGGATTGTTTCCAATTTATGTCCTGTGACCCCTAATAAGCAGGTGAGGTTAAAGGGTCTCCTGTACCTAAGCAGATATGAGCAGCCTGGAAGCTGGTGAATCCCATCCAGCAGACGAGGGCAGGGCGAGATGGTCGGATGCTCCGCTGGCAGTTATAAACATTATAGATGTCTCCTCTGTACAGACCCTTTAGATTGGACCTGTAAAACCGTCATAACATGTTATAAACATTATAGATGTCTCCTCTGTACAGACCCTTTAGATTGGACCTGTAAAACCGTCATAACATGTTATAAACATTATAGATGTCTCCTCTGTACAGACCCTTTAGATTGGACCTGTAAAACCGT
>JACXGK010006467.1:0-12773 GCA_016801125.1 Novumbra hubbsi
TTTTGGCTTACAAGCCTTCTTTTCGTCATCGGGAACTATATATGTATTTACACACATATATTCCTATCACCCTCTGACTACTCCTCCTACCACTACTGGACAATTCGCACTGCTCGGTTATCCGAGCACTAAGACGCTATCCCTGAAGTCGTGCGTTTGGATCTTACCCTTCACTCCGCGGACACCGCATCCTTACAATTATTAGCTGAATATTACTGGCAGATGGTTATAAACCATTAGATACTCTTAATTAAGTATTAGTTAAGGACATTTGGTATCCTTATTGTAAAGTTGTGACTGTTCATTAGTTTATTAATTGCTGAATAAAACTTGCAGATGGTTACAAACCATTCATTACTGATAATTTTAGTATCAGTGCATTACTTACCAGACGTAACAATGTTTCTGCAGCATTTTTATTATAACAGAACATTAACACACAAGAAGATAGGGCATGAGCATTAAACCTGAAATAAATAATAGTCCTGGTAAAAAAATTAAATACAAACAATTGTGCCCTGTGCCTATAAACTCTCAAACTAAACGTTTAAATGAAATCAGCTTCTAAAATTACTTGTTTGTTTTGTTAGGTAATAGCTTTCTGTCTGTCTTTATGTTCTTGACAGCTGCTGAAATTTCAGCATCCTCATCTGCAGCTTTCTTGCACCTATTTGCAAACACTGCAAGTTTGTCTTTGCCATGAGCTTCCAGGAGGGCGATGTACTTGTTAGGTGCCGCAATGGCCAACCCTGCAATTGGTGCAGTAAGAACATGGTATTTCGGTCCACCCCATACTTTTTAAATGCACCTGACATGCTTTTTCCTTTACAAAAGATGTTCAGAACATTTTTGTATCTTGCCACAACCTCCACAGGGCTGCCAACTGAAACAAAGGAGAGAGAGAGCTGTTAAAAAAGAGTATGTTTTAAAATGTGAAATGCTTTTTTTCTTACATGAACTTTAGACATACCCCTTTGTTGGCTGGACCCAGCATCTTTTCCATTCCTAAATTTCTTCTTGCTCTTCTTTTCTTTCTTCCCCTTTTTGGAATACATCTATTTTTCTTTTTGTCTTCAGAGGAAGAATCAGATTCAGAGGAATCTGATGAGGCTGAGTCAGATGATGACTCTGACTCTTTGACGTTTGATTCTTTCTTTGAGTCAGTCAAAGATGCACTATCCATCTTCATTGCTAAAAGAGACAACAAACTCACTTACACATTTAGAAAGCTAAATCCAAACGTTGACACCTTGTTCCATTAATTATAAAAATGCTTAACTATTGTACACATAATCACAAAACAATATTTAATAAATTAAACACTCACTGCCAGCCAGCTGTACCCTCAGAAAGTCTCTCTCATTAGTAAGGTCTTGCACTTTCTCCTGCAGGTTCTGTGCCTTTAGCTTCCACAATTCCATTTCTGCTTTCGATTTAGCCATGGATGATGGGTGCTGCTGCTGCCTGTGTACCTAATGCATCTATATATAGGTTATAGTCAGATGTTGTGACCTCAACCAGGATGTTAAAACAACATATTACAACAAATTGCAGAGCCACGAAAACTTTAGCCGCGCGCAAGTTGATGCACCAGAATTATCTGCATTTCCACCCAATTTCTCCGAACCTCGTTTTTTCTGCCTGGTCTGCGGACAAATGGGATTACAATCCTCCATGATGAAGTTTGTTCAGTGGGATTGCGTGCGCAACTCTTCCAAAGGTACACAAATGCGGGCACGAGGAAGAAACGTGGGGGTTAGTAGACCGATTTAGATGACGCTAAGTCTGAGCGGGAATTTGTTAGGAAGTAACTTAATTTATTTAGAACCGCGTTGTTCCGAGAAATAAAGTAGCTAGGCAAGGTTCTTATTCAATTCGTTTAGGGAACAGGAGAGATGCTGTTACAGAAAAAAATAATTTCTCTTGTTGATGGAAAACCCAACCGAAAAAGAACCATGAAGTTAGTCAAGTGGATGCAAAATATGTGCACTGAAGGGTGACATTGTTCATGTCTGTTTTTTTCAGTATGGACGAGGAAGGTTTGCGTCAACATGGGCTAGAAGAAAGTGGGTGTTCGGGATTCTTGGTGTTTCACAAAGGAGGAGGAGGCCCATTCTGAGACTGGTTAAGCGCAGATCCAGGCGTCAACTGGTACCCTTAATTGAGCGGCATGTGTATCCTGGAAGCCAGATCATCAGTGACGAATGGCGGGCTTCCAGAGGCATACTCACCAGCCTTAGCTTTCAGCATTTCTCTGTGAACCACAGTCAATGGTTTGTGGACCCAAGAACAGGAGCCCATACACAGAATCTGGAGAGCATGGTCTACTTTCAAAGGGGGTATATGGCGGATGAGAGGGAACAGAACTGAGTCCATGCTAATGGAGCACCTCTGCCTAATTGAGTGGACCTACTGGCTTCGCAAGCGCCACAGAGATGGTCTACTTGGGAGATTGTTGAAGGACATTCAGCGCATGTTCCACTTATAAGATTGAAAAATAGCTATAATTTGTTAATCAGTAATGCTTTAGAAGCTGAGTTCATTTAAACGTTTAGTTTGAGAGTTTATAAGCAAAGGGCACAATTGTTTGTATTTTGGGCACAATTGTTTGTATTTAGTTTTATTATTATTTATTTCAGGTTTAATGCTCATGCCCTATCTTCTTGTGTGTTGATGTTCTGTTGTAATAAAAATGCTGCGGAAACATTTCTACGTCTGGTAAGTAATGCACTGATACGAAAATGATCAGTAATGAATGGTTTATAACAATCTGTAAGTTCTATTCAACAATTAATAAACTAATGAACAGTCACAACCAAATGTCCTTAACTAATACTTAATTAAGAGTATCTAATGGTTTATAACCATCTGCCAGTTATATTCAGCTATTAATAAACTAATGAATAGTGATAACGAAGCTATACATCTGGAGTTCTTGAACAGAATGACATAACAACAAGAAATAATACACAGGATTGACAGCAACTATTGGCCAAGATGGACACAAGAAAAAGCAAGTAAGTAAGCAACAAGTACCTATGCAATAAGTAAGGTAACCTGGTTTCTATGAATGGACAGTATTCAGCAAAGATTAGTTGGGGGAAAGTTGTGGTTTTTTAAAGGAATGAGGGTTACTATGTACGTGGCCTTCTAAGAAATTGCTAAATTTGAACTGATTATGTTCTATAATATACATTTAATTGTTTTTGTTATGATGAAAGACACTAAATATTGAGTCTATAGTTACAGCATGTTATGATGAAATCATTAAAAATAATGTATGAATTTGTATGAATTTATGCTTGTGATTGGATCATTTACCAGTTATCCAGACATATTCATGTTTATTAACACATGGGCTCCAATCATGATTTGCACCAATAATATTTAGATTGCAATAAATTCATGTTTATTGATTCATGTGTTTTAATATGTCCTTCATTAGTTACCTATTAATTTGTTAACATGTTTATTAACACAACCACATACCGTTCATTATATGTAGATGCATTAATTACCTATTAGTTTACACAAGGTTTTAATGTATTAGTTAATGTTTATTGACATGTGTTTTAACAGTTAACTAATAGTTAGTTAATATGTTTGTTAACACATTCACACAGAAACAAAGGTATACAGATGCATTAATAACTCATTAATTCATGTCAATTACTGTATGAATTTATGATTATTACTGTATCCTTAGTGTAAAGTGTTACCAAACAATTTGTCAACCTGCCTTGCTCTATCTAAACAAATCCAATGAAATGTTCAATATTTTAGACATTTGGGCATTGGCATTTACAACAGTTTTAATCAGTTTTTTGCTGAGTAATTATTTTGAGTATGCTCTGAATATGCAATTATGTTTAATTTGACCTTTATTTGTAATCACAAATACCAATAAAAGTGCTATTAATTTGTGATAAAATTAGATTTTTGTTAAACAGAAATCAATTAAAGTCAACCCATGGTGGAATAAATCATGTTTATTTTGAGCAAATATAAATTAAACAATGTTTTCATCACTAATGATATTTTACTTTCAACTGAACAAATTGGAAAGACACATTTTACACTTTATTATGGAAATGATAAATGAAAAAAAATTTATGTGGTCTACACACCACATTAAGGAAAGTTTTACTGTGTGGGTTTTGCAAAGTTTTTCTTATTTCTTGCATTTGATGCATGTGTTTGTCAAAAGCATTGTACGCTGAAATGTGCAACATGTTGAAGAATATCACAAGTGGTCAAAGTAGGGACCTTCTTTTACTGCTGTAGCCAGTCACCAGCTTGTCTAAATTGTCCACCCCTCCTTTTGTGGAATTGTAATCCATTTTGATTTCTGGTTTTTGATGCTCCTGGCCACAGATACTCCCATCTCTATGTAGCGTACTAATGAGTATCACATTTTCACCTTTCTTTTGGCATGTAGGACGTGTCAGCCATGTCAGCCATGAACACAAACTTACTTTTATGGTGTACATTCAAATGAACATCTTTTTCAAAATTGTTTACGTTTCACTTACAATCAAAATTTCATAATCTGTACATACATACATACGTGACCTACACGAGGACCCTGTTGCCAGGACCTGTCACAAATGAAGTATACAGTAAAAAACATTTGATCTCATAAAAGTTATTTGACTTAAACGCAGATTAAAAAATAAAGGCAAATTTAAGTTGTTCCACGTTGGCATGTTACATTGGACATTAGTAAAAAAGTGGTAATGGTTTTACATCCACTCACCCAAAGTGCCCAGTGCAACGTATACGAGGATTATGATGATAAAGATCGCACAGCAAAACACGTCTGTGCAGCTTCTGTAAAAAGGCAAAAGCAGAGAAAGCCAAAAATAGATAGAAACAGAAAGAAAGAGAGAAACAGAGTGATAGAGAGGGCACAGAAAAGACAGTTAATTATCTTTAAAGATATAAACTGCTCAAAATGATTAAGGGAACACTTAAATCACACATTTGGTCTTGATAAACAAAATATGCTACACACTCAAATCTTGACTGTAGAATGTATAAATTGTTGAGAACAAAATGATAACATCGGTCAATAGAAACCAAAATCACCAATCGATTGAGCACTGTGTTCAAATTCACAACAAAAACAAGGAAACAATTGAAATCCCAGTCTGTTTCAACTTGCTTGCATTTCATCATGGCAATCATATGTGTCTCAGTAGTGTATTTGGCCCCCATGTGCCTGTATGTACTCCTGACAATGTCTGGGCGTGCTCCTAACGAGATGGCGGATGATGTTCTGGGGGATCTCCTCCCAGACCCGGATCAGGGCATCAGTGAGCTACTGGAGAGTCTTTGACACTACTTAAGGTTGTCGGATGCACCAATACACAGCGTCCCAGCGTGCCTAAACACTGGCCACATGACGCTGGGCATGGTCGTGCACCAGGAGGAATCCAGGGCCCACTACACCAGCGTAAAGTCTGATCAGGGGTCTGAGGATTTTATCCCGGTACCTAGCAGCAGTCATGGTACCCTAGCCCCCAAGTGTTGGCTAGCAGGTGGAGGTTGTTGCAGTGAGCATAACATTCACAATGGCGTTTCCAGACTCATTAACGTCTGTCACATGCTCTCAGTTGTGAGCCTGCTTTCATATGTGAAGAGAATGTGACGCCAATGGGGGACCTTCCAATTTCTTTTACTCTGGCAAATGCCGATCAAGCTGCATGGTGCTGGGCTGTGAGCACAGGTCCCACTCGAGGACGTCAGGCTCTCATGCTAACCTGGCAGTGCTGTCGCAAACCTTCTTGCAACAGCACTTATGGATGTGCCATCCTGGTGGAGCTGGACTACCTGTGCAACCTGAATGGGCCGCAGGCACGCATCATGCTACATGTAGTAACAAGGACAATAGCAAAACATGAAACTAGAGAAGAATCAGTCAGGAAGGATAAGGCGGGTGCAATTGTTTGTGGTCACCACCAGCAAAACCATTCCCTTTTTTGGATTGTCTTGCTGTTGATTCTCCAGTGCCAATGAAATTGATTAAATTGATTCACAATCGCTTATGCTTGCATGCGATACAGACTGCAATCCCTAACATTTAATTTACGATGTATGTGACCTAAGTCATCTAACTCTCTACTAAATACATTGTATTCATGCCACATTTTGTTCTGTGACAAACCTGGCAAACTCAAAAAACCTTGCTGAAACCCTTTTGTGAAAGAAGAAATATAATGCAGTGTTTATCTACCATAAGTGTCCTCACCAATTTTAAATGACTTCATGAGATATTTATAAAAATATATGAAAGCAAAGCAGCTGGACTTGCAAAAAAAGTGTTGGACTTGCAAAGTGTTGTTCAGTCTTCTGAGTGTAAGATAATGTTTTTAAAAAAGAGATTATCAGCAAACCTTAACAAACCAAAACCATGTGAATCCAGACAAGCCACTGGCGTTCTTAAGTAGTTAAACACAGATTCCTTATCCTGGGTTATTCCTCAAAGGACAACAAGCCCTTATTTTACTGTGTCCCAGTCTGGAACTAACATTACTAGCATTGTCCAAATTCATTAAATGAAATTGTGTGTCCCGAGCCAGAAAAGAGGCATGCTATTCCTACTCCAAAACACTTCAAAGTAAGAAAAGTGGTGTTGTTCACCTCAAAGATTTTTGTATTTATTGTGCCTTGTAAATAAAAAAATTGCGCCGGTTACTCCATCTGTATGTAGTTAAAAAAGGTATGTTAGCGTGACAGATTACTGAAATAACATGAAGTGTTTCTGCTTGCAAATGCAGCTTTTTTATGGCTCAGGACATAAAAAATAAGTTATGGTTAAGGTTAGGCATCATGGTACTGGAGTTTGGATGAAGATGAAGGATACAAAAAAGAGGCTTTTGTGAGTGATGCCGTCAGCTCAAGCCCTCTGTCTTGTCGTGGATTCGCATTATCCTTCTGTCCAAGGGAGATCCCTAGATCACAATCACTTGAATTCTAACCACCTGTGCACGCACTCCTGTTCCTATGTTAGGTTGCAAGGAATTGCTAGTGTTTTCAGCATTTTTTCCAGTTAGATTATACGGTTATGAACTTAATCTGTTTGATTACGTTGTTGCCCCTACGACTCCAGCTAATCGTTCTGTTTTTGGGGTAATAAACACAGCGCTTTGTATTCATTACATTAAAATACTGTTTTAAATGTAAGCATTTTTAATAGGTTTTCAATATGATTGGTAAAGGTCAGGTTATGATCAAGCCAAACTCCAAGATATACACAATCAGCCATAACATTACGTCCTCACACGCAGCCCCACACGCAACAAAGTGCGATGCACTGTGTTCTGACACATTTCTATCAGAACCAGCATTACCTTTTTCAATACAATAGCTTGGGCTGTTGGATCGGACCACACTGGCCAGCCTTAGCTCCCAACGTGCATCAATTAGCCTTGGTTGCCTATGACACAGCTTTTCTTTGAAACTCTTTGGATAGGTACTGACCACTGCAGACCGGGAACACCCCACAAGAGATGCAGTTTTAGAGATGACTGACCCAGTCGTCTAGCCATCACAATTTTTCCCTTGTTCAAGTCGCTCAGATCCTTACACTGGTCCATTTTTCCTGGCTCTAACACATCATTTTTAAGGACAAAATGTTCACTTGCTGCCTAATATATCCCACCCACTAACAGGTGCGATGATGAGTATACGCGGGTATCAGTGTTTATTCATGGTCAGCTGTAAGTGGTCATAATGGCTGTATAGTATTGCATCTACAAACACATTCTAAAATGGCCAGGAAACATTTGTTGGTACCCCTTAAAAAAGATAATAAATCATTTGTAATATTTTGAACTAATCAGTTTCTTTAATTAGTACCACACATCATCAACATTTTAATCAGTCATTCAGACTATTTAAATGGAGAAAAGTAGTCACAGGGCTGTTTGGTTTTGTTGCGTGCACCACATTGAACATGGACCAGAGAAAGCAAAGTAGAGAGTTGTCTACGGAGATATAAAAAATGTAATGATAGACAAGGATGGAAAAGGTAAAGGATACATAACCATCTGCAAGCAGCTTGATGTTCCTGTGACAACAATTGCAAAAATTATTAGGAAGTTCAAGGCTCCCTGAAAGAATACCCAGGAGGACTAAAATACATATTGACAAGCCACAATTCTTCTGGGAGAATGTCCTTTGGACAGTCAAAACTGGATATTTTTGGCAAGTCAATGTTCACAGATAAAAATAAACCTTTTAAAGAAAAGAACACCACACCTACAGTAAAACATGGAGGAGGCTCAGATATGTTTTGGGGCTGCTTTGCTGCATCTGGCAAAGTCTCAAGAGTTATCAAGGCATTCTGGAGCAAAATGTACAGCCCAGTGTCAGAAAGCACTGTCGCTGGTCATTGGTCCTTCAACAGGATAATGACGCAAAACACACAGTTAAGAGCACCCAAGAAACTATAAGAACAAAACATTGGGCTATTCTGAAGGGGCCTTCTATGAGTCCTGATCTAAATCCAATCGAACATCTACAGACATAGCTGATACTTGCAGACTGGAGAAGGCACCCATTAAACTTGAAACAGACTTTAACACTTTGCTCAGGAAGAGTGGGCCAAACTACATGTTAATAGGTGCAGAATTCTAATCAAGACGCTACAGACAACGTTGGAATGCAAGGATTTCTTTTAAAGGATGTTCAACAAAATATTAGTTAAAGGGTCCCATCAGTTTTGTCCATGCAATCTTTATTTGTTTTATTATTTACAATATTATGCTGAATAGAATCATATGCTGATCACCTGTCTTTGGAGGTTACAGACATCTTTAACACCTCACTGGAGACATGCCAAGTGCCATCCTGCTTCAAAAGAATCTATTAAATATAGAATAAAAAATTGTGTATGCCATTTACTTTTGTAAATTTAAAAAAGTATATATAGAAAATTGTATTCTTAATTTTTTGTGGAGGGGTATCAACATATTTCATATGTGTTTTAATCTAGAAGAATACCTGGACTGCTGCCACTCGAGTAATAAATTGTAAAATCTGCATGGAAATGTATATTAATCGTCTCAATTAGGCTTCTAATGTTGTTCATCAAAATGATTAACAACATCATAACACAACATAATATACAATTCAACCTTGAGGTACACATGATGTCAGCTCAATGATAGCTTATCTGACATGACAAACTGTGTTGGATTAGATGTTTCACAAAACATTTAACAGCATTGCCTAAACCATTTGATATCCATGAATACACAATGCAGTTTTCTGACCAGATCACAGTGAATATCAGAAATAACAACTTTATAATTTAAAAGGATGTTTTAATAGAGGTAGCATTGTTGTTGCCAAATATATTTAGATATAGGATGTCTTCATTAGAGTAAGATACATGTAGCTTAACTTCAAATGTGGTCTACAACATTGAAATTTCATTGCAATCTAGAATTTAAAAAGACCTGTTAATGCAATCATGCTTCACATGCAGGGTCTAAATCAAACAACAAGGGGATTTGTTTAAGTCAATAGCTTTCAGGACGATGTAAGATGGCGAAGCGAATGGCAGCCTTGGTGTGTTGGTGTGCGTTGTTTTGTCTTGTTTTGTTTGTAAACTCCGTTTTCTGTTACGAAACCCGGAGCACATTCACTCCTACTAACATCAGAGGAATTATTGGACATTCTAGTCAAAGGTGCCCTCACCTCTGTAAATGCAGTTAAACTTTGGAGGGGAGGGAAACTCCTTAGTTATTATCCTCACATACTTTAACAAAGTAAACTTTGATTATGATTTCCTGTTTGTGAACTTTAGCTTTTAATACAATAATTCCAGCAGCAATTCAGATGCAAGAAAGCTCCTTTAGCTGCACGTGCCTGAATCTACCAGCAGGTGGATCACAGACATCCAGTCTGACAGGAGGCAGCGTGTGAAGCTGGGGAAACATGTCAATGCGGAGTCCTTTCACTTCCTGGGAATCATCATCACCCAGGGCCTCAAGTGGGAGCGAAATACCAGCTCCATCACCAAAAATCCACAGCTGAGGATATACTTCCTGCTGCAACTGAAGAAGTTCAACCTGCCAAAAACAATGATGGTGCACTTCTACACAGCTATCATTGAGTCCAATCTCACCTCCTCCATCACCATCTGGTACGCTGCTGCTGCAATCTGCCATCCCTCGAGGACCTGTACACCACCAGGACCCTGATGCGCACAGGAAAGATTGTGGCTGACCCCTTCCACTCTGGACATAAACTGTTTTAGTCACTCCCCTCCGGCTGGAAGCTATGGTCCATAAGGACCAATACCTCACGCCCCAAGAACATTTTTACCCATCGGCAGCTGGCCTCATCATCAAGTCCCGGTGACCCCCACTGACACATTAGTGACACTGTTACAATAATGCACTTTTTGGACTTCTGTCTTGCACACACGCAAATTATATGGTACTTGTTTTGCACACTTTCTATTTACTGCATCATTTTTAATTGAGTCTTCCAGTCTTCCCAGCCTGGTGCAGGTCACAATTTTGTTTCTGGTGTCCATTGACAGCTCTTTGGTCTTCATAAAGACAGCTAGTGAGGGTTTTGATGCTGCAATACCGCTTACCTGATGGTAACAGTGAGAGCTGCCCATGGCTCGGGTAGCTGGGGTCTCCAATGATCAACCAGGCTTTTTTCCCGCACCACCTGGTGTAGATGTCCTGGAGGGGGGAAGCTCACCTCCGATGATGTGTCTGGCAGTTCGCACCACCCTTTGCAAGGCTTTGCGATTATGGGCAGTTGCTGTACCAGGCAATGATACAGCCAGTCAGGATGCTCTCTACAGTGCTGGTGTAGAACCGTGTGAGGATGTGGTGGTTCATTACAAACTTCCTAAGCCTTCTCAAGAAGAAGAGGCTCTGTTGAGCCATCTTTACAATGGCCTTAGTGTGAGTTCCTCCATGATGAGGAACTTAAAACAGCTGACTCTCTATGTTCGTTGTGTTTTTCCTTCAGAAGTTCACCACAAGCTTTTTGGTCTTACTGACGTTCAGGGCGAGGTGGTGCTTCTGACACCAGTGTGTCAGGGTGTGCACATCCTCTCTGTAGGCTGCTTAACCATTCAGTGATCAAACCTACCACCGTTGTGTCTTCAGCAAACTAAAAGATTGCATTTGAGCTATGCACTGCCACACAGTCATGTGTGTACAGAGAATACAGGAGTGGATTGAGAACACAGCCCTGCAGGGCTCCAGTGTTGAGGGTCAGTGGTGAGATGTTCGTGCCCATTCTAACCACCTGTCGTCTGCTTGACAAGGAGTCCAGGATCTAGTTGCACAGTCCGCTGTTCAAGCCCAGAGCCCCGCGTTTCACATCAAGCTTGGAGGGCACTATCAATCAATCAAATGTATTTATAAAGCCCTTTTTACATCAGCAGTTGTCACAAAGTGCTTTTACAAAAACAGCCAGCCTAAAACCCCAGTGAGCACGCAACAACAAGACTGAAGCACGGTGGCCAGGAAAAACTCCCTATGGGGGCCGGATTGTAGGAAGAAACCTAGAGAGGAACCAAGCTCCACCCACTTCTCCCAGAAATCTCTAATGGTTTGTCTCTCACAAGTCTTGCAGGTCTTGATTCATGGTTATCAAATCTTAGCATTCTTGAGATTGTTTGAAAGACTTTGAGTTGCATTGTGGCACGGAAAATTGCCCTTCCACTCTCTGCACCCCAGAGACTATATGTAGCCTCACCTCGGGACCTGTACACACCCGCCAAGATTAGCAGCCCTATGTAGGCAAGCAGACCAATCTCATCCATCTTTTTCCAGTTGTCTCCATATTTACACAAACCCTCCAAATTTGTCATCTCTAGGACTATTTTTTCGAATGCTGGTGTGATAAACAAGTTGAATGTTGAGACGATGTCCTGGACGTGGGCGACTGCATGTCTTGTGGGCCCTGGGGTCATCCTTATAACATTTTATGCTGCCATCCTTCCCATGTAATTTGGCTGTTCTTTGCCAAAAATGTCTCTCGTTCAGCTTGGGGGATTTCTTCTTCATCTGAAGATGATTCATCGTGGTCTGGATTGTATTCTTCCCCATCTTCTTCTTTCCGATATCTCCTCTAAATAATTTTCTTGTTCCTCCTGGACATCTGAATGAATCAGATCTATGACCTGTAGGGCACTGAAATGTGCACTCATGACTTCAGCAAAGAGAGAACTGGGGGTACTGTCATTTGCACCTTTATAGCCTCAGACTGTATTCCTCATTTGTAAACGATGTTTTGAAGAAGTGTTTGATTTGTCTGAAATTTTGTTTGCTTGGTCTGAAATCATTTTCTTTGTCTGTGAATTTGAGTCCTGTGTGGGGTCGTGGATGGGAGATGCTGGACCTGCACACAAAAGTTCAATCAGAGGCACAAATTATCTAAATATCTTATTGTACAGTTGGGCAAAAACGTATTAAGTCAGCCACCAATTGTGCAAGTTCTCCCACTGAAAAAGATGAGAGAGGCCTGTAATTTTCATCACAGGTACATGACAACTATGACAGACAAAGTGAGAGAAAAAAATCCAGAAAATCACATTGTAGGATTTTTTATGAATTTATTTGCAAATTATGGTGGAAAATAAGTATTTGGTCACCTACAAACAAGCAAGATTTCTGGCTCTCACAGACCTGTAACTTCTCCTTTAAGAGGCTCCTCTGTCCTCCACTCGTGACCTGAATTAATGGCACCTGTTTGAACTTGTTATCAGTATAAAAGACAGCTGTCCACAACCT
>JACXGK010006467.1:12873-28786 GCA_016801125.1 Novumbra hubbsi
TGGGAAGACTGAATCTGCAATAGGTAAGCAGCTTGGTGTGAAGAAATCAACTGTGGGAGCAATTATTAGGAAATGGAAGACATACAAGACCACTGATAATCTCCCTCGATCTGGGGCTCCACGCAAGATCTCACCCCGTGGGGTCAAAATGATCACAAGAACGGTGAGCAAAAATCCCAGAACCACACGGGGGGACCTATTGAATGACCAGCAGAGAGCTGGGACCAAAGTGACAAAGCCTACCATCAGTAACACACTACGCCGCCAGGGACTCAAATCCTGCAGTGCCAGACATGTCCCCTGCTGAAGCCAGTACATGTCCAGGCCCGTCTGAAGTTCGCTAGAGAGCATTTGGATGATCCAGAAGAAGATTGGGAGAATGTCATATGGTCAGATGAAACCAAAATATACCTTTTTGGTAAAAACTCAACTCGTCGTGTTTGGAGGACAAAGAATTCTGAGTTGCATCCAAAGAACGCCATACCTACTGTGAAGCATGGGGGTGGAAACATCATGCTTTGGGGCTGTTTTTCTGCAAAGGGACCAGGACGACTGATCTGTGTAAAGGACAGAATGAATGGGGCCATGTATCGTGAGATTTTGAGTAAAAACCTCCTTCCATCAGCTAGGGCATTGAAGATTAAACGTGGCTGGGTCTTTCAGCATGACTATGATCCCAAACACACAGCCTGGGCAACAAAGGAGTGGCTTCGTAAGAAGCATTTAAGGGTCCTGGAGTGGCCTAGCCAGTCTCCAGATCTCAAACCCATAGAAAATCTTTGGAGGGAGTTGAAAGTCCGTGTTGCCCAGCAACAGCCCCAAAACATCACTGCTCTAGAAGAGATCTGTATGCCGGGCCAAAATACCAGCAACAGTGTGTGACAACCTTGTGAAGACTTACAGAAAATGTTTGACCTCTATCATTGCTAACAAAGGATATACAACAAAGTATTGAGATAAACTTTTGTTATTGACCAAATACTTATTTTCCACCATAATTTGCAATTAAATTCATAAAAGATCCTACAATGTGATTTTCTGGATTTTCTTTTCTCATTTTGTCTGTCAAAGTTGAAGTGTACATATGATAAAAATTACTAGCCTCTCTCATCTTTTTTAGTGGGAGAACTTGCACAATTGGTGGCTGACTAAATACTTTTTTGCCCCACTGTATGTGCGTGTGTATGTGTGTGTAGTATGTCTCTTTTTTTTTTTTTTTGCGTATAATGTTTTTTTTAACTGCGGGGTCAAAAATGACCCCTAAGACAATCTTTGTACCCTAGTGGTGTGCAGCTTTCATGGAAATCTGAACAGAGACATTGTTTCACTTTTTCTAATGTTGGGGTCCCTTTAGGAAAAGTCATGATTTTGGTTTGCTTCAGAACAGGCACAATGCAATGCAAACAAGCATAAAAACTATTAAGATCATCTGGGAGAGATGCAGCGATGTTCATGGAGTTTTTTTTCCCTTTAAGTCATGATGATCTTAATTCCCTGCCACATGCTTCTAGAATTCACAGCGCTAAACTGTCCTTCAATATTGTCGCCGTACAGGCGTTTAGCTGCTTCGGAGGGCATAACTAGCTTGTATATGGTCCTCCGCATTTCCAGAATTAAAAGCAGAGGTCCGCGCATTGATTGCCACACAAATGTCGTTATGAATCCATGGGAAGACTTGATAGAGTCACACCAGGATTTGTTGATCATAAAACATACACCTCTGCCTTTGCCTGAGAGGTCTTTAACTCTGTCCGCTCGGTTCCCTGAGGACTCCTCAGTTTTGATGGTTGAGTCTGGGACCCCCGCCGACATCCAGGTTTCTGTAAGCAAATAATGCATCAGTCCCTCGTTTCTTGTTGGAAAGAGATCCGGGCTCTCAGCTCGCAGAGCTTGTTATCCAGAGACAGAATATTAGCTGGCAATATGACCGCCGAAAACTGCCCACCTCCTAATTGTCACTGCCCATTAGCTTTGGGGTGAAACCCAGAGGTCAGGCTGATCAAGACCCCCAAGCGCTCCATAAACACCTTCCAAACCTGGACGTGAATTGGGGACCCCGGTCAGACACATTATCTTCTGGCACGTCATATTCCAGTCCTCCCCCTCTCAAATAAGCACAAGGTTTTACGCACTCACTAATTTTGTGAACATTTCATTCAGTGATCTCCATGGGATTGAAGTGTACCTATGATAAAAATTACAGACCTCTACATGCTTTCTTAGTAGGAAAACCTGCAAAATCGGCAGTGTATCAAATACTTGTTCTACCCACTGTTTCTATGAAATTCCCCAATGCCCCAGGGTCTACCAACGCATGACACAGAGAAAGAGACGGAATCTGAGGGAAAGAACCTCCTTGGTGCTGCTGATGCTGGCAAAAGGCAATAGACACAAACACCTTCAGTACGAAACTGGGTCAACGTAACATGAGAATCAATGATCATCCACTTCAGCTCCACATTCAGAATCATTGATGATGTATTTCATTCAATTTAACTTAACAGATAACTCCCAACATAAAACCATTGCTACCTATTATAAATTATTTTAAGTGTCAGTATTTTTAAAAAAAAGAAGCAAAAAGAGATAATTGGTCAGGTGTCTGAATACTTTTAAAAGGCATTTTATCTCTGTCACATATTGTCTCTCTATCTCCCTTGAATTGGTAACTGTGCCTGTTGACTGGTACTAAATATTTATACAATGGGTTTTAAGGATGTCACAGAAAATCTATAATTCGATACCAATTCATGGCGATTCAGTAACAATGTTTCTGATCTCTTTTTCAACATGTTCGCTTTCTGTACATGGTAGTATCAATTGTACAGAAGAATAATTGCACGTCACAAAATGGTCTCATTGTATCTCAATTTCTCCAGTGCTAGTTGACATAACAGCAGGAGTGCAGTGTGGCTACATGTATTCAATGTGAGTTATCTTTGAGTTAATTAACTTGGTTCTTAAATTTATTTTGACAAATGCAATCAATATGAAACCTAACAACAACACACCATCACAGGAATTAAGTACATAAGAACCTATAGGCAGTGCTATTACGTTCTATATCAACATATCTCAGGGCTATTGATCCTAAATGACTCGCTATTACGTTCCTTGTCAATGTTTGAGAAGCGCCATTTACCTACCATCAAAAACTGTCTGCCAGAGGTAGTTATCAACATATTCATTGACAAATGGAGTGGACTGTTTCCTGTTTTCCTATCAGGTTATGGTTGAAGATGGTCAGCGGGAATGTCCACAACCAACTTCCTTTAATGTTTTGAGTCCAGTAACAGGCGAGAGGTTTTTGGGTTGTGGAATTATGCTATTTAGACAGGCCTTTTCTGATTTTGTAACATAATATTTATCCTATCCCTGACCTTAGTACTGTGATGCCTAACCTCAACCGTAATCTAACGCTAACCTTATTCCTAACCCTAATGACTTATCTGCATGCTTAATCTTAACTCAAAGTTAAAACTGTAAACAATGCATTTTTCAGGTTTAAACATTTTAAATAAATGATTTAAATGGGAGCAGTAGGATAACAAGTCTAACAGGGGTTGATTGATTGAATCTTTTTTATAAATCTTTTTCTTTAATCTCTTAATTCTTTAATCTTCGAAGACAGAGCAAAGGATGGACGTACCTTCACCTGTACAATTCAAAACAGGTATCCAGTTTGGAGTTGAGTCTCAGCGTGAGACGAGTGAGAGCGTGAGACCTTAACAAATTCAAAAAGACTGCCACAGGGGAATATACCAAGACAGAATTGTTGATTCCAGGGTATGCCTAGCAAAGAAGCAGAATAACCTCCATGCATCAAAATTCACAAGAGACACACAATGGCATAAAAGATGGTTAAAGGACACCTTGAAACAGACTGGCTGGTGACAAAGCGGGGAACCAAGTGCGTAACAGCGCACAAACTAAACCAGGGGAGGGCAGAACGTGGGCAGGAGCAGGGGAAAATAAACAAGGAGACTAAACAAAACTGATCTCCAAAGGCAGAAGAGTTCCAAATAGCTAAACACACGATCAACCTGAGTTCAGGTACCACTAGCGTATCCACAGACAACTGTGTTAATCTCGCACCGATTGAAACAAACACAGGGATTAAGTAGGGGTGCTGATGGGACTGATAACAAACAGGTGTGTGTACTTGGCAGGTGACTGGTAACGGTAGTAGCAGGTAAGTGACACTGGGGAGAGTGCTTGTGCTGACTGGTGATGGTAAGACCAATAGAGGGGGGGATTATGTGAATGAAACGATGGGTCTGCAGTCATCAGACTTTATCCAAGAGCATATTGAGCCTTTGCAGCCTCTTGCACTCAATCACTTACCAGATGACGTCAATTAAGTCTGTGAGGGTTCAGTGCTTAGAGTTTAGGGGGAACATTGGGCCTTAAAGCTTTGTTGTTTATAATATTGCTGCACATAATTGATGGGAATGACTACTCTGTAGTTTTGTTTACAGTTCACAAGATGTCATATTATGTTTTATTTAAAATATACTTCATTGAGTTTATTGCTTGATTGATTTTAGTGATTCTATCATAGGTAAAACATTTGATTAATCACTGCAAATTGTGTGAATAATTTGTTATTTTTAATCGATTCCCAGCCCTAATATAAATATGTATGAGTAATTGGAGTCCACCATTGTTTATTTTGCTTTGTTTTTGGATTCTGTTTTCTGTTAGCATGTAGTTTGGTCAACTCTTCCTGAGGAAACTGCTCCAGATGGGTGCCTTTTTCAGCTCTTTCAATAGAAGTTTAATCTTGCCAAAAAGCTCCAGTTGTGACTAAGGATATTCTCCAAGAATGATTGTGACATTTCAATATGCATTTTAGGTTTTTCTTTCACAAGTGGAGTCATTCTGGTGCTTCTTCCATAGAGCCCACTTTCACTCAACTGATCTCTTCAAACAACTCACAACTTTTCTTTCTCTAGACCATGCTCAGTGAGGGGCACACAATGATGCCAAATAGCACAGTGACTATTTTTCTCATTTCTCCCTGAATAACTGATTACAAGATTGGTGACGTGTGATTCTAATTAAATACATTATTTAGTTTAAAATATCACTTTAAAATCGGACTGCATTGATTTATGCAAAACAAATTGCCTTCCATGTGGACTTTTATGATGTAAACATTTTCTTGTTTAAGTCAAATATCCATTTAGCTGTGCTGTTCGTATGGAAACAATGACTCTGTCCTTAGGAATTTAGTCTGTTCCTTTGCTATAACAAATAAACAATTTAGACATATACTGAGATGAGTTACATACGCACAGATGTATCCTTTGTAGCTCTTGCCAGTAAATGTATCTTAACAGTTTTAAACACATATGCAATCCACCATAAGCAGGCACGTGTATACTCTGAGTGCAGGTAATAGCAGATGTTTTCCTCTAGTATCTGCAGAAACTGAACCAACTGTAATCCAGGAGTTGTTACTAACTGCCGTCAGGAGTTGGTTAAAACCAATGATGTTATCACCACTGTTCAAGTTCTTTGTTTTTCGCCAACCCCTTAGAGGTTATTGTGTTCAGTAGTACCGTTTTATTGGACTGCAAAACCTCTAGTAAAAGTCAAAATGTTCTTTTTGTTTTGTTTTTTGCCTCTCGTTTTTCCCCTTGCACCTCACATATAAACCTGTCACTTTTCAAGGCACCTTTATACAGTATCTTATTTTGTTCCAATTTTAGTTTTTCTACACACCATGGCTGAGATGAGACAGGGAACGCTCTGGATCCCCAGTTGCGTTGGAGCTGGAGGATAGACTCTGTGCATTGGAGGGACAGATTGCCAGATTGGTGACAGCGTTTGGTGAGATGATGTCCCACATGGCAGCTCAATCAACGAGGGAGAGCCCTGTTGAGCCAGCCGGTGCTGTTGCACCAGTCGTTGCCGACCATGAGGAGTCTAGCCACACCCAGGTGCAAAAACTCCAGAAAACCCAGAGGGTTGTTGTGGTTCCCTTCTCCAGTGCAAGCTGTATTTCGGTGACATGCTGCTCACGGACTCGGAGAAGGTAAACGCGATGATCACTATTCTCACCGGGGGCGCCCAACATGGGCCATGGCTCTCTGGGATGGTGGGTTTGGGGTGTTAAGGTTGTTTCCCAGTTTCATCGCTGAGCTTCGGAGGGGCGGGATGGTGGTGAGCGGCTTATGCGCCTTAGACAGGGAACGGGCACGGCTGCCGAGTATGCGCTGTCATTCCAGGTGGTGGCGGTGGCCAGGCCACAAGCCGGCTCTACGAACCGCCTTCCGCAGAAACAAAAAGAACAGCGGAGTTGGCAGGGTCTGTGTCGGTTCTGCAGGGAGAAGGGGCATCTCCGAAAGGGATGTACCTCAGCTCAGGCAGGGAACTGAAAGAGGGTGAGTAGCCTGGCGGCACTGACATTGCTAGACCTTTCTGTTATTTAGTAGTTGTGCTGTCTGGTTGCTTTCCTGCTCATTCTACCACAGCTCTGATTGACTCCGGTGCTGCAGGGAGTTTCATCGACCGTTCCCTGGTATCCTCCATCAGGCTGCAGCTGCGCTGTTTGAGGACCTTGTTACCCATCCTACTCGATGGTTGTTCGGTAGGTTCAGGTTCAACCATCAACGGCTGCCATCAAGACAGACTGGAACTGATGGTCATGGAGTCATCCATACACCCCATCTTCATGGGTCTTCCGTGGTGCCAAAAACACAACCCAAACATGGCAGGGAGCAAGTGGAAGATTCTGGGATGGTCGCCAGTGTCGGAAGACCTGCCTGTCCATTACTTGCGGAGAAACGTCGGTGGAGAGCCCGGAGGGCGCCCTGCCAGCCAACAGTATTTTGTTTATTCAAATAATTTAACATAACGTAAAAATGCTTAGTACCAACAGGATGTAAACAAATTGTTACCTTTATATAAAGATTTACGTTACTATATCAATAGCATGCCATGTGCACCGTCATGGAACAGGACATTACCCTGAGCATTGGCGCAGAGCCACAGACTTGCATTATTCTGACCGGGCGGATGCGGGAATGGGATCATTGTGGTGTGGCTAATAAGGTAAGTTCTATCTTTTTCCATCTTATGTGGTGTAGCATTGCACTATGTCAATTTAGATGTATATTAATTTAAAATGTGATTTATTCTATATAGAATTTTTTATAATTTCAGTGGCCAAATATGTCTTAATCAAGTCCATTCCATAAAATAGTCTTTTTGTCATTAGCTATTGTACAGTATGATTTTGGAAGCAGACATTTTTTGCTAGCCAGCAAGTGTCCCTTCTCCCAGCCTTGCTGTACCTTTAGCATGCTACAAAGATACCTTTCTCAACTAGAGGAGTCAAAACAAAACACTAAAAGATTGTAGTACTTCCTCACCCATTTCAAAACTTAGACATTGTGAGGATGTTGCTATAGTGGCTGAACCAAAGTCTAGCTATCTGTGCCAGGACCAGGAGTTTAGCAGGGCACTTTAAAATTAGTCATTAGTTATTAGTTGACAACACTCAACATTTTCAGGATGTAAATTTGACCGAGCCAGAGGTTAGAGATGGCGCTTCTAGACCACTGTGTTAAATGTTTTGTACAACAAGGTTCTGGCATCCCGGTCTGTCCTCTAATTGTCCTTGCACATTTAACAAATGTCTTTTGAGTCATATATACCGTACCCACAACACCCAAATGTCTTCAAAGCCTTTTGAGTTATCTATATTTTCATGTCAAGAGCTTTAAAATGATCGAAATTACTTCATTTATGTAAAAGAACATATACAGCAACATGAAACTGCAACATGCATGTTTAAAGGTTGTGAGTTTAAATCTACAATACATTTCATACCCATAAAAACAGGAAACATCATACTACTTTAAATAGTTTTAAAGATGAGGATGTCACTGTAGTTGCTGGGTTAAAAATAATCAGACTATTCTGTTGTTGTTGTTAACGTTGCGTCTTGTGCTGCAGACGTATAGTTGAGGTCAAAAGTTAAAATACACTTGTAAAGAACATGTATGTAATAGCAGTATAAGTTTTTCTGTGATGGAATCATTGAAGCACATACTTCTCTGTCACAAAAAACAGTCATGAAATGTGAGTCTACTATGACTTTATTATGGGTCTTCTAAAAATAAGACCAGATCTACTGGGTCAAATATATACATACAGCAATGTAAATATTTGGTCACCTCGATAAGGTGTTTTGGGTAACCATCCACAAGCTTCTGACAAGCTTCTGGTAGAATCTTTGACCACTCCTCTTGACTGATTTGGTGCAGTTCAGCTAAATTTGTAACACAGACTTGTTTCTTCAGCAAAGTCCACATGTTCTTGATGGGGTTCAAGTCAGGACTTTGGGAAGGACATTCTAAAACCTTAATTCTAGCCTGATTTAGCCATTACTGTACCACCTTTGATGCGTGTTTGGGGTCATTGTTCTGCTGAAACACCCACCTGCTTCTAAGGCTCAACTTTCTGGCTGATTATTTTAGGTTGTCCTGAAGAACTTGGAAAAACAAAAATAATTGAACTGGTGCTTTCTGTAAAGCATCAGTTCCACTGGCCAACCACCACCATGCTTGATGGTAGGTATGGTGTTTTTGGGGTTAAAGGCCTCACCTTCTCTCCTCAAAACATATTTCTGGTCATTGCAGACAAATAACTAGATTTTTGTTTCATCTGACTATAGCACATTCCTCCAAAAGGCATCTTCTTTGTCCATATAATCAACAGGAAACTTCAGTCGAGCATTAGGTTGCAAGGGCTTCCTTCTTGCATAGCAGCCTCTCAGCCCATGGCGATGTAAAACACACTTAACTGTGGACACTGACACCTGTATTCCAGCAGTTTCTAATTGATCGCAGACCTGCTTGATTGATTGAACCAGACCTTTTGGTGGTTCTTTGTTGACTCCTGATCATCCTGACTATTTTTGTCTCAGCTGCATTTGATAGCTTACGTGGTCTTCCTGATCGTGGCAGTGACACTGCTGTGCCATGCACTTGATACTTGTGATGGGCTGTTCGATACTGCTCAATACTGTTCCAATCTGTTCAACATTTGCTTCATCGAAACAATATTCTGAAACACTTCTGGTCACGTGCAGGAGCAGAACTGCACATTTGCTGAGGGATATGCAAGATCAATATTTGCACCCCCAAATCCCCCCTCCCCCTCCCAATCATTTAAAATGCTAAACAAAGGGAAATAAAAATGTTTCCATCCATATTTTCTTTTACAAATACGCTTCTGATTTTTTATAACGTTTTATGAAAACGCATAGGGACGCGCCCCTGCGTCGCTTTAAATACACTTAAAGAATACTCAAAAGTATACATTTATAAACTAAAGTGTTGCCAATTTAGTCCCAGGAAGTATTATAATAGATAATTAAACTAATAGTAATTTTATAATAGCATCTACATCAAGTATACTTGGGGAATATACTTGAACTTTATTTAAGTATACTTAATAAAATGAACTTGAAGTATACTTCTTTTTGGTAATGGTAATATAAAAGTTAAAGAGCCACATAATAACGTGTCATTATGGCGCAAAATACTTAGGGTATGTTAATATTAATTGAAATAGCACTGGTGAACATAATCATGTTTTAGAAAATAGTTTTCAGTGAACATAATTCCTTCTATACAGGGTTAAAATAATGTGTCTCATTGTAAAGAATCCTGAACTATAACCCTAAATTAGCATGACAAGCATATAATGATAAAGATTGTTTAAAATGTGGAAAGATTCAGTTGAGTCATTACTTCAAATGTGTGAGAAATAGCTGATTTAAGTTGAGTAGAATCGATCACAGAGATCCTACAATGCTTGATTTCAGCAGTGTCGTAATTACTCAGCACGTACGATTTGGCCATCTAGCCGCCCCACTCAGCTACTCCCTTTGCCTGGATAGATTTTGTAAGCATAATTAAGGATATAAAAGGTTGTCCCACTTCATTCCCCTCCATGACATCTGTGTCTGTTTGTGTTAGTGGGGCTCTTTTTGCCATCTGACATGATTCCAGTTCCAGCAGGTTGGCATTGCAACCAGTTGGTCACATCCATCTCTAATCGCTATACATTCTCTAAAGCCTTTTATGTCTGACAGACTTTTAGCTACAACGATGTCAGGTGGGGAGGGAAGGGGGAACATTTTTACCTTCTACCTTCTCTTCGGTGATGTCCTAAATATGAGATGTAAGAAAGGGAGAGCCTATATTATACATGCATGTTAGCTAGAGAATCTACAATTTTTTTGTTTGGTGTATAATGAAAAGTGTACACGCTCACATCTGTCTATATAAAGTCCCACAGTTGACAATGCATGTCAGAGCACAAACCAAGCCAAGAAGTCCAAGGAATGTTCTGCAGACCTCCGAGACAGGATTGTATCGAGGCACAGATCTGGGGAGGGGTACAGAACAATTTCTGTAGTATTGAATTTCCCAATGAGCACAGTGGCCTCCATCAGAAGTTTGGAATCACCAGGACTCTTCCGCCCGGCCAAACTGAGCAATCAGGGGAGAAGGGACTTAGTCATGGTGACAAAGAACAATATGGTGACTCTGACAGAGTTCCAGCATTGCTCTGTGAAGAGAAACTTCTGGAAGGACAACAATCTCTACAGCACTCCACCAATCAGGCCTGAATGGTAGAGTTGCCAGACGGAAGCCACTCCTCAGTAAAAGGCACACAACAGACCATCTGGAGTTTTCCAAAAGGCACCTGAAGGACTCTCAGACAATGAGAAACAAAATTATCTGGTCTGATGAAACAAAGATTGAACTCCTGCAAAGAATAATTGTAGAAACTGCATAAAATAGGTGTGCCCGGCTTGTAGCATCCTACAAAAAAATATTTGAGGCTGTATTTGCTGCTAAAGGTGCTACAACAAAGTATTGAGAATACTGTTTATATTTTTGTTCTTCATTTGCAAATCTATTAAAAATATTAAACAAACTTTGTAATTATGGGGTAATGTGTGTATAATCTTGCAACAGACCTATTGTCTTGAGCAGGGGTGGGCCAACTAAGGCCCGAATGTGGCCTGTGAGACAGTTCCATCCGGCCCACGGAAGGTAATACAATTGTTTTTGAGGGAAGTAAAAAACAACTCACCAGCCAATTCTTATAAATCTGAGTCAGAATAATTTAAATGATTTACACATGATAAGAGATCAACTGTATGTATGTTTTAACTTTTGCCCTTTTCTGGTCTGCAAATCATCCATGATTAACAAATTACAAAAATAAATGTGGCGCTCTATTTAATTACAAAAACCTGATGTGACCCCCCCAAGCCAAAAAGTTTGCCCTCCCCTGGTCTAGGGTCTTAGCAAACTGATACAAATTACTAAATAGCTAGTTTGTCAGATGAAACATTACCTGTTTTGAATCGGTCCTCTGAATGTTGGGTCAAACCTCTGTGGTTCTCCTGAGAACAACAAAAAAACATATAAATATAATAAGTGATAAGCCAGTTAACTGAAGTTAAAGACCAGTGACCTAGAAGACATTTTGGAAAGCAAACTGAACTGGACTGAAATGTTTTCTGCTCATAAATTCAGTATCAGACTCTGGTACAGTTCCACTTGTCTGCCTGTTGTTTTCTTTTAGAATGATCAGCGTAATTCAATCAGCATTTATCCAAGACTGTAACAATGGGCTGACGGCAAACTACAAACATCCTCTTAAATAGTGCACGCCTGCTGCGTAAAAAAGGGAGACGTTCTCTTATAATGTGAACACTGTGCAAATTAGGGCAAATAGCATGACGTCCGGTACATGTATATCCATTGGATCTATCTGTGTTTTTAATTCTTTAGAGCTGTTAAGCGTTTGCAGTAGGTTTTATTTCACCTATGTAACTCGCTGCGATAGTGCAGTCAAACTCTTCCAGAGTAATAAGTAGAACAGAGAGTATGTTTTTTCTCTCTCTCTCTCTCTCTGTCTCTGTCTCTGTCTCTGTCTCGACGTCGAACGCTGGGGGGCTACACGAACAAACGAGCGGCCGCCACCAGGTGAAGACGTGACAAGCATTGGCATGCAGAAGTCCCAGCTCGCACAGCCTTCTAGTGGCACCACCCTCTCCCTGGTTCAATCATTTGTATTTTATCTATTTTATAGCTGTCAATATTCTATTCATCTGGTATTTGTAGGTTTACGGCCAGGGCTCTGAGCGGGATTATATGGAAATAATACAGCTATTGCTTCATTGATCACTAATCTATATTTATATAATAGAATCTATATATATATATATATTCTATTTCATGCCAGTGTCCATAGTTTTAATACCTGCTATACCTTGGTTTTATGAGGAAACTATTAAATATCTTGCCTTTTGTAACTGGTGTGTTTTACACTTGTTATCATTCCAGATCTTGGTTTTGCCTTGGAAGCTTCCGTAACACCCTGACCCTGTAGATGTAGAGTAACAGAATAATCCATACTTCTTCAGGACCAGTCAAAGAATTTGTAAGATACTGTACTCTCTTTATAACCTGCTAAATCAGTTTCAGAATCCTCCTTCCATGCATTCTGCTAAAGCAGAAGAAACTGAAATAGGCCAGACAGACTTTGTCTCATTTCGTATTCAATGATCTTTAATGAACAGTTAAATCTGTGTCATTAGTGTGTCTTAAAATAGGCCATTCAAGCTCTCTTTGTCTGTCATTGTGATGTTCTCAGAAGCTTCATGTAATGAAAACAATTATACAGACAAAATTGTAAACATAATTAAAGAAATACAAAAATACAGTCCATATGTTCAAGAGAGGTAAATTTGCAGAGGTGACATTAACTTTCAAAAGTTTGCATTCTAGAAACCCAGACCGTCAACGTTTTAGAGATTATACTTGCATTCTAATCTGTCGAATGAACATGGTGCACTTAGTGTTCTAGAATGCAGGAGAAAGCTGGTTTAAGAAATGCTGTGTGAACCTAGCTAACTATATTATAGGGATTGTAAATACTTCATCAACAATATTGATGAAATATGAATTCTGAAATAATGATTGTGTTATAAACAGGTTCTGAACACTCATCAAATATTATTCAATGAATGCTTGGTTTGAATAGGTTTTCCTTAAGGTGGTTAATTAAGCACGATCATAAGCACATACCTTCAAGTGTTTTTCAGTTTTAAAACTGTTTTAGGTTTCAAACATTTCATGCAATTGTCTTAATCCATCCAGTGACTAGTGATCAAGCAAATGGCAGCCTACAGTGGAGAAAAAAAACATTTGATCCTCTGCAGATTTTGTCTGTTTGCCCACTGACAAAACAATTGCCAAGTTGACGCTCCAGTGGTTACAGCAGAAAAAGGGGAAGGTTCTGGAGTAGCCATCACAGCCTCCTGACATTAATATCATAAAGCCACTCTGGGGAGATCTCAACGTGCGGTTCATACAAGACGACCAAAGACTTTGCATGACCTGGAGGCATTTCTCTAAGACGAATGGGCAGCTATGCCACCTGCAAGAATATGGGGCCTCATAGACCACTATTACAAAAGACTGCATGCTGTCATTGATGCTAGAGGGGGCAATACGCACTATTAAGAACAAAGGGTTTGCAGACTTTTCAACAGGGGTCATTTCATGATTGTGCCATTTTGCTATGACCTACAGTTGAATATGAATTTAATAATAATAATCTTTAATAAAGGTACTTATATAACCAATTCTCCAACTGTATGCTAACTTTTGAGCACAACTGTATTTGAATTATATGTTGTCTGCAATATTAGCCTGGGATCTAATGCTGACACAATTCTGAAACCAAAGGCATGTGTGACTGGTTTATCCATCAAAACATAATAACAACTCTATCATAAGCCTTTGAGAAGTCAATAGATTGACAGTTAATTTTCTAATCCAAGGCTTTGCCAATATAATTCATAATAATAGTACTGTGCACAGGTATACAACCACATAGATGTTGGTACAATATGCGATTGTCAGATAAGAACGTCCACAACAGTATATTTAATAATGACTCTAGAATGTTTGCAAGATTAGAATGTTTAGGGATAATTATCGAGGACAACCAACCACCACCAGGTTTCCCATATATTAGTTATGTCCTCAATAATCAATGTTTGATGCAAAATACAATACATCTGGTATGTAGTCACAGCGCTTCACTTTTTCCACATGTTGGTATGTTACAGCCGTATTCTAAAATGGACTAAATTAATTTTCTTCCTCAAAATTCGACACACAAAACCTCATAAAGATAATGTGAAAAAAGTTTTTAGAAAGTCTTTGCAAATCCATTAAAAATAAAAAAATAAATCACATGTACATAAGTATTCACAGCCTTTGCCATTGAGCTCAGGTGCATCAAGTTTCTACTGATCGTCCTTGAGATGTTTCTACAACTTGATTTGAGTCCACTTGTGGGAAATTCAGTTGATTGGACATGATTAAGGAAGGCACACACTTGTCTATATAAGGTCCCACAGTTGACATTGCATGGCAGAGCACAAACCAAGGCATGAAGTCCAAGGAATTGTCTGTAGACCTCCAAGACAGAATTGTATCGAGATGGGGAAGGTATTGAGGTCCGTACAAAACGTAAGCTTTTCCAGGTTCGCGGGAATAAATCCACTTAATTCCAATTTTACTCAAGCCACTTTCAGAAACCGAATATCTTTGTTTAGACTACTTTTAATGTAATTACATGGTGGTTCATACAGAGAGGACAGCTCCAAGATGAAAGACCCTGTTACATGGCATGCAGCCAACTTTATAACTTCACACAGGTAGCCCCTTCCCTTCACCTGTATCAGCCAATCAGAGGCACTGGCGGGAAAACTCAACTGATAACAAAGGCTCCTTAAGTTCTCTCAAAACCCACGTAATTAATACAAAATGGAGGATGTAATCGATATACAAAATGGATGACCTAACCAATGTTTACACACATATATAGGCACATTAAACTTATGCAAATAACTAATTATGCATTTTTTAATAGGGCCTATGGATTTGACCAATACAATTTATCCTCTACAAAGGGTAGGGTACAGAAACATTTCTGCAGCATTGAAGGTCCCAATGAGCTTAATGAGCCCAATGGCCTCCATCATCCGTAAGTTTGGAACTACCCGGACTCTCCCTAGAGTTGACAGCCTGGCCAAACAATAGTGGGAGCAATAGGGGGAGAATGGCCTAAGTCAGGGAGATGACCAAGAACCCAATGGTCACTCTGACAGCTCCAGCGTTGCACTGTGAAGAGAAGAGAGCCTTCCCGTACACAACCATCTCTGCAGCACTCCACCAATCAGGCCTGTATGGTGGAGTGGCCAGACGAAAGCCCTTCCTCAGTAAAAGGCACATGACAGCTATGATGGCAATCATAATGTCTAGGTATAGTTTAGTTTAGAATTTCAAGCAGGTGTGTAGCACATCTAACAGATTTATTAAAAACTTGCAAGGACAGTAAAATTCACAGCTACCTAAGTAACAGTGAAGAGTCTCTCACACAATCACATTTACATTCAGTTCTTATACACTCAGGTTATTTGCATATTCATATAGTATAATCAAGCAAAAGTCATGGTATCAAGTATCAGGTATGTGTGTGTGTCTTTTCCTTTCCTGAACCCATCCTGTTCTCCCCCTATCCTGTGTTTATCCAGGTACCCCAATAGCCCCCACTCAGAGGGGGAAGTATCACCCCCCTAAGGGCCAAATTCCTATAGATCAGGGGTGGGCAAATATTTTGGCTCGGGGGCCACATCAGGATTTTGAAATGAAATGGAGGGCCACATTTGTTTTTGTAATTTGTTAATCATAATTGATTTGGAGGCCAGAAAAGGGCAAAAGTTAAAACATACATTACATATGTACAGTAGATCCCTTATAATGTGTAAATAGTTTACATTCTGACTGGGATGTATAAG
>JACXGK010006468.1:7257-28833 GCA_016801125.1 Novumbra hubbsi
AAAGAGAGGGGGAGGGGGGGGAGAAGGAAAAGGGGGAGAGAGAGTATTTAGAGCGGAAACTGTTAATAATCCATGAAATAGATACATCCCCCCTCACAACCCTTTGGACTTGAGTTCCTTGGGATAATTACTGACATAGCCAATACATAGCAGATACGCAGCCAATACATAGTGAACTCATAGACAATACATAGCCAATACATAGTCAATTAGTACAAAATGCATAGCCAAAACATAGCTTATAATATACAATGACTTTTGTGTATTAGTCAAGGCTACTACAATCCAAAACACTAGACTAGCTATTCCATAGCTACTCCACGGTAGATCTAAGAGGATTGTGTTGATAGTTGGAAAACATATGGCAACCTTCCCACCCAGCCAATCAAAGGGCCGGTTAAAGCGCTACATCCATTCGGTCAGGAAACAGTCCGGAGTATATTTAGAACTCAACATATGTCTGCTCAGCAGGACAATGACTGAGCCTCCAGGTCTGTATGTAGTGCACTACCGTAGACCAACACCCATAGATTAGTGTAAAAACTAGGGCACTCTAAAGGTAGTAATAGTGAGTCATTTTGGTAAAGAAACATGTTTAAACAGCCAGAAAGTAAATAAAAATATTACAATCTTTGTTTCATGTTTTTTTTTTTATTTAGGTCTAGTCTTAGGCTATTTTTGTTACTATGGTTACAGTTAGGAAAAAATGCATTTTATGAAGATAAAATAGATATATAAGCAGGCCTAATGACTGTGGTTGTGTTATAGTGAAAGACGTAAAGGAATGCCTCACTCCAGTTCTGTTCAAAGTGCATCCGTGACAAACTCTCTGCTGCCCTCCCCTGGTGGGTTCTGATATGACTCAGCCCTTGGCACAGCCTTACTCATTCACCTTCCATGAGAATCAGGAGTCCAGCTACATACTGGATAAAGTGTGTGTGTGTGTCAGTGCTCACCTCCCATCAGGAACAGGAGTCCAGCTACATACTGGATAAAGTGTGTGTGTCTGTGCGTGTGTGTGTGTGTATCAGTGCTCACCTCCCATCAGGAACAGGAGTCCAGCTACATACTGCATCAGATCATGTTGCTTACAGCAGCCCAGGGCTCCAATCACCCATCCAAACAGAATGATGGACACGGCCATTCCTATGAAACTGGCTGTCATTCTCTGCAGGTCTACAAGTGGAGAGAGGCTTTGTCAAACACAACACAACACTGAAAGGCCCACAGCAGGAACAACGTCTGAGGATTTTTTATGTAGTCCTGAGTTAGTTATATTCAGAGGTGTAGTGGAAAATAAAATATTCATGGACATATATTATGGATACTAACACCCAAGACTGGCTATGGAAGGTGGCAGGGCACTGGCTATGGAAGGTGGCTAGGCACTGGCTGTGAAAGGTGGCAGGGCACTGGCTGTGAAAGGTGGCAGAACAATGGCCGTGGAAGGTGGCAGGGCACTGGCTGTGGAAGGTGGCAGAACAATGGCCGTGGAAGGTGGCAGAACAATGGCCGTGGAAGGTGGCAGAACAATGGCTGTGGAAGGTGGCAGAACAATGGCCGTGGAAGGTGGCAGGGCACTGGCTGTGGAAGGTGGCAGGGCACTGGCTGTGGAAGGTGGCAGGGCACTGGCTGTGGAAGGTGGCAGGGCACAGGCTGGTGGCAGGGCACTGGCTGTAGAAGGTGGCAGGGCACTGGCTATGGAAGGTGGCAGGGCACTGGCCGTGGAAGGTGGCAGAACAATTACTGTTGAAGGTGGCAGGGCACTGGCTGTGGAAGGTGGCAGGGCACTGGCTGTGGAAGGTGGTGATGACTCACGGAGCGCGTGCCACTCGTCCTGTCGAATGGTCCTGGTTAAGTTGATGTTCAGATTTCTGGGCAGGGCAGATGAGGAGTAGTAGTACTTTATTGGGACGCATCGCTGAACCAAACCTGCAAAGAGAAAGTTGGTGTGTTTAGGGCAAAAGGGCCTCCCTGCGTAAAAGAAAACGTTTCAGTAAGTGAGCCTGCATCCTAACTGCTGTATGTGGAAAGGTACAAAACAAAACATTGACATACTTCATTCAGCCTTTACTTCTCATATAGGCTGTTAGCCTAGGCCACACCGTGGATATAAAAATAATTCACACAGATTCAGGGTTTATGACCCAGCCCAGTGCAACATCAATGGCCAATGTCCTGTTGCCTACGTTCCCTGTTGCCGTTTGCTAGATCAGTGAAAATACTCCACACAATAGGCCTAGTGCAGTCCAATGCCCTCGTACACGCGCTACAAAAAATAACGCTGAGTGACACAGCTAATTCAGATATCAACAATGTCGCCATATTACTGGCATAGTGTTATTAAATGGTGGACGGAAAGCCGTGTTTGTTGTTGTTACGCAGGCCTGGATGTGGGCGGACCGCTGGCTAACCGCTAGCATTCAGCAATCAGCACCTCGGAGAGCGCCTCAAGCAGCCCTGAAAACACGATGGTGACTCGCTCGGTTCACCACATCACTGAGCACCAAACAGGCCTTAACAACTAAGACAGTAGCCCTACTGGCATAATTAAGTGTACAGACAATATATTGTTCTGATACGACGTGATGAAATAATGAAACCTTTAAAGATCAGATCTTCTGTCTCCAGGTCGAATCCCTCCCGATGACACTTCCTCCACAGCCCAGTGATGGTGGAGTTGTACTGCCGACTGCAGAGAGACTCCATGGCCGGAGCGGGAGGTAGGAAGTGCCGCTTGCCCCGCAGAAGCACTCCACCGCTGGACCCCTTCCTTTCTACGTTGTTCTCTTTCGGTAGCATGCGGAGGGGGAGGTTATGGTTGGAGATGTAGATGTATCCCGGGTCGTTCCTCTTGTTGGAATAATTTTTACAACGTTCCCTGTGCCTCCTTGCATCCGTCTCGTACCAGTTGTCAGTGCATATCGCCACAGCTATGAGCCCCAACGCGCAAAAAGCCAAAAACAGTCCGGCGGCCGTCAGTGTCCTCATAGCAGTCATGATGGTTTCACAGTGCGGAAGAGAACCGTTATGCTCGGCACGCGCGGGGGGTTCCGGGATAATTCCTTCGCGGGGATAACAATCAGTAGTTCGTGCGGAAGGACGTCGTCGCTCTTTGCCGCAGCATCCAAATTATAATACTGGGATGGCCGTGTAATGATCATCCTAGGCCATATTTTTTAGAGCAGGTGAACTTACTTCTCCGTCGATCCAATGCGAGCAAATACCAGCTATCCTTACGTTATTAGCAAACATCCGTAAGATGATGTCAGTCAGGCCTGTGTTTTGGTCCTCTTCTCTCTGGCTGTGAGTCAGTCCGGTATTGCTCAAAGGGTATTTAGAGTGTCACCAGTCAATGCCAGCAGATGGCGACAGAGACATTTCCTGATCATGTATCGACCAAACCAGGCAGTTATTGCCGATGTCAATGTCGCTGTTGACAAAGATTATCAAAGAGGACTGTATAAAACAAACAACAAGGCACTGAACGATAGCATAATTTCCCACGTTTAATGCATTTTCTGATTTTAATTCAAGGTCGCTATGGGCTTGGGAAACATTTGTTTACATTGCCAAAACAAGTGGAAAAAAGAAACATAATAATATATGTACAGTTACATGTCTCTAAATATGCATTTATTTTGCTTAAACATTTGGCAACTTTATTGTTACCCTTGTTTTCAGCACGTAGTGCAACCTCCCTTTTGTAAACTAGATTTAGGAAATTTGAGAAAACCTTTGACGGGATTTTTGCCCGTTACATGCAGAATACTTCCATATTTCTGAGATCCTAAGGTCTACGCATATTAACTGCCCTGTTCAATTCAATGTTTTTGTCTGAAATGCCCTTGGATAATCTTATCCCCAAACCCATTGAATAATCTTAACCCCTAACCCATTGGATAATCTAAACCCCTAACCCATTGTATAATCTTAACCCCGACAAATGTTCATTATCATTATGAAATGTAATGTGTTTATTTGCCTTCGAAAAGTGTTCAAAACCACTGACTTTCTGCGCATGTTGTGTTATGAACCTAATAATGTATTACCAGAAACGTTTGCAATCAATCTACACACAATACTACAGCGACAAAGCGAACATGTTTTCTTTTCATTTGTCCAGACAATAAAAAACTGAAATATCATAAATGGTCGAGTACAGTGTCACAAATGTCATTAGAGATAATTCTTCTTCATCCTCTTCCTCTCCATCACCTACCTGTCATTCCCACTCGTCCTCTCAATCTGAAACATTGCACCAAAACACAGGTGAGCTTACCTTTGCCCATTTACATTTTGTTTGAGTCGTGTTTACTGAAACAATTGAAATAATGTGCTTAGTATTTGCATTATGTGCCTAAGTAATGAAAAAGTAGTTCTTGTTTTGCAACAAAAAAAACACTGTTGTGGTCATTAGGTTATGCTGGACATGAAATGGACCCCAGTTTCATAAAAGTCGTCTAAGCAATTGACAAAAACTGTTATTCAACAGCCAACAATACAGGACAAGTATTTCAAGAAGACCTATTGAAATCTTGAAGGTACTATGCTACCCTATATTCCTCATTAGACACCATGCTGTTCAATCAAAACAAAATAGAAATCTAGCATTTTCATAAACGTCATCCCAAATTTAATCTAAGTAAGTATCAGTGAAGATGTCTTCTCTAATCACAGATGCAAAAGCATAACTTTTCCTGCAACATCCGAAAGGTTTTTTGTCTAATTAAATACAAAAACATAGTTTAATTAAATTACGGTTATAAAAGAAATATTTAGCAGAAGCTTAATTGCACCAAGTTGGTCTCTGGCATTTGGCAGTAAGTTTTCACACACATCAAAGTGAATATCTTGTTCATTCATGCACCATGGGAAAACAGTGTTTTGGCATGCCTTATCCAAGCCTGACAATGACATCATTACATGGCCTGGGGGGGAGCATTTCCTGGTTGAAGAAAGGCGGGAAACTACAGACCCTAACTTCACAGAGAACTCATCTAATTTCACCATGGATACTCCACGATTTGAGCTATCAAAAGAGTTGCCTAGAAATTATTCATTTGAATGCTAGAAGCCAGGTCTTAAAGTTAGATTTGACTGAAATTCTGTTTTCACAATCACATGCTGACATCCTCAGCTCCCGTATCCTATACACTATTAACACTAGTGGGAGTTTATCACCCACCATCAGCTCCCGTATCCTATGCACCATTAACACTAGTGGGAGTTTATCACCTACCCTCAGCTCCCATATCCTATACACTATTAACACTAGTGGGAGTTTATCACCTACCCTCAGCTCCCGTATCCTATACACTATTAACACAAGTGGGAGTTAATCACCCACCCTCAGCTCCCATATCCTATACACTATTAACACTAGTGGGAGTTTATCACCTACCCTCAGCTCCCATATCCTATACCCTATTAACACTAGTAGGAGTTTATCACCCACCATCAGCTCCTGTATCCTATGCACTATTAACACTAGTGGGATTATTAGTTATTAGTTATTATTAGTGGGAGTTTATTGATGATTCGCACGGACCACCACATGCCAGCCAACGGTACCCTGACTGAGGTTAGGTACTGGGATGAAATCGGCCCTTAGGGCAGTGGGCCCTGGTTTCCTCCTGGTGCAGTACAATGCCCGGCCTATTGTAGCAAGAGTGAATGACAAAGGCATTGATGCCATTAACAGACCAGAACACAACCCCCCTTCCACCGTAATTTATAGATTAAGTGGTATGGCACTTTTTCTCTCTGCACAATCCTCCTGCAATCATTCTGCTACATGTTTATTTATTTCAAATCCAAAGTGTTGGAATACATAACCCAAAATAAAAACTAAAAGGTCACTTTCTAAATACTTGAGCCCCTGGTGGTTTCCTCTCAGACTCCACAAGCGGCAGAACATCCACCCCTCTTACATTCGTGGAGATGTTCGCCCCACGTTGCCCAGGTGTGTGGATGAGCTGTCGCGTGTGGGGGGTGTGTGGGTGCCGGGGGGTGTTTGGGGTGTGGGGGCCCAGTCGTGGTGAGGCAGTTGTGGTTTATTTGGTTTCGATGGCTCTTTAGTCTACAGCCTTGTTAACACTGTTAAAATATGCCGTTCTTCAAACGTGCCGTGATCCTGACCTGATTTCGGCCCTTTGCACTCATAAGATCGGATCTCAAACAGAGTTGTTAATCTTTTGCACTTGCCTGAACGCATCATCCTAGCCAACATGTGGACAGGATCGGGGCAAAAACAGACTGCTAGAAGCAGGTGTAAACAGGGCTTCTATTGCAGAGGATCTGCAGGAAATGTGCCCTGACAGATAAAGGCCTGCTACAACACACAGAACTGATATAGATCACCGCATGGTATTTTGGTTTGGTGTGGTCAACACTTGCATCTTTGAGTAAGGTCAGAGGAGGTGGAGAGAGAATGGAAAAGAGCCAAAGAGAGAGTGGTTGAGCATGTGTGTGTGTCTATTTGTGTGTTTGTGTGTGTGTGAGTAATTTTTGGGATTACCTTTTTATTCTGCAATCATTTGTGAAACCCAGATTCAGATCTGTATTATATTCTAACTGCCCTCATCCAGTATTTTTCCATAACTTCAGATGAGTTAAAATTGAGACAGAGGATCCCTAAATAGTGCACTAGTTTTGACAGGCCTGTATGTGTATGGGCACGGTCATAAGTAGGGCACCACTAAGGTGACAGGGTGCCATTGGGGAATAGGACAGACAGTTGCAATGAAGACGCTCTCGGAGCTGTTGTGCAACAGACAGTCAGTGTTTCTGCAGATCTAACAGACTTCCTGTGGTGACAGGAAACACAATCCAACTTGTCGGGAAAATGCAAGAGGCTTCACAGATTGACAATATTTTAAGTCTGATCTGATGATTGGGACATTTTGTTTAAAGCAGATTCATGCACAATGGCAGTTGGAAGTAGTCCTTAAAAAAACTCAATAAATGAGTGAGATGCAAAAAAAAAAAAACATTCCTAACATTAAAATAATGGCGTCTTTCTTTACACTTAAAATCCAATTTACCAGGTATCAGTGTGCTGTGTTGGTTAACGTTGGAACAGTTGTTTTTGTCTGTATTGACCCCTCTAATAAGGAATTGAATCTGTTAGTTCACTCATAGTTCCTCATTTACCAGAGAAAGACAGAGAGCAAGTGTGTGTTCGTCTGTGTGTTTTTTAACTATATAATGGAGACAAGTGTGTGTTCGTCTGTGTGTTTTTTAACTATATAATGGAGACAAGTGTGTGTTCGTCTGTGTGTTTTTTAACTATATAATGGAGACAATTGTGTGTTCGTCTGTGTTTTTTAACTATTAATGGAGACAAAGGTTCCATAATTTTAGTCACATCAAAAAATCTGTCTAATAGGGACATTTTCCTGTACCCAATTTCAAAAATTTAGGTCAGGGCGATGATCAACTTTTGGTATATTCATTTAGATTCCTAGCAAATATGTGTTTGTGTATGAGTGTATTTATTTAAAGGTCTGTGCATATTTGTGTGTCTTTGCATGCTTTTGTGTGTGTGTGCGTGGGTGGGTGAATGTGTGTTTGTATGTTGTTTGTGGTTGTGAATGTGTCTGTGTGTGGGTTTTTGTTTGTAAGGTGTGTTAGAATCAGTCTCTGCTTTATTACCAAACAGTACTTACACGTTCAACAGTCCGGTTAAGCACCTACAAGTTCAACAGCCTGGTTGTCCTTAGAAGGTTGATATGAACGTGTTCAGTAAATACTGCATTGTAACTTACAGATCCACCTCAGGCTCAATACAATACATGTCTGTATCATTGTGTCCCAATGTGTCACTTCCTCAAATGCGTGATATAATCCTAAACCTTTAATAAAAAGGGGAACTAGCGCTTTTCCTAACTTCACTTTTGGTTTAGACTTCTCGCAAAACTCTTCCACAATAAAGCCTTATCTAAGGCTTAATGTAGATACAGAGGATATTGTCACAATAACATCATTGCTACATACGAGTCTCCATCTAGTAAAAACACCAACAGTACAGAAGATCTTTTTTTATATATATAATTTACAAAAGGTTAATAATAAAAAAAGTTTTGGGATTAGCAAGGAAAAATACCCTTTATCCCTTGTTAACAAATGTGAATGTACTATTAGTAAAATAACTACATAAGTGCTTTGGACTATTTTGGGGTTTTAATCTATGTTACAATGTTAAGAACAATTATTTATTTTGTCTTTCAGAGACATTTGGATATTATCCTGACAGATAGGTAGAACCCATGTTAAAACTATAGGCTGACAACAATGACACCCAACCCATAAAATGATTGGCCCATGGCCTCAGACAACTCACTTGACAAATCAACCAACTGTCAGGAACTGACTAAATATCAGATGAAGACAAAAAAGTGGAAGTATCATAGAGTGGTTACTAATTCTCTCAACAGAGTTTCAGATCAGTTTAGTCTCAGACTGTTAAAGTGTATAATTTGGTTTTCAACTAAAGGAATTTAATTGGAATTTAAAGGAATAGTATCTGTATTTTCTCATGGATATGAATATTTCAAATGTTATATAAATTTATAAGCCTTAATTTGCGGACAGACCTAAACACAGAGGTTGCCTAAGACGTCATCCCAATCATGATGGAAAGCTATGTCACCTCATCTGTAAGTATAAATGTTTCTTGTTAAATGATCTAAAAAATCTAAAGAAATTATACACATGCTTCTCAGTGCATCTCTGTAATGTTAATCTAGTGTCCACGAAACCTCCCACCATCGCAAAAGCCTTGGACTTCTATTTCCGTGGTTGGCACTGAGTTTTGTTTTAATGGTTTTACTCAAGATTACTTACAAATGTCTTTTTTCATGTAATTTTTTATTAATATACTTAGAAACGTCTTCATTTATGTGCACGTAACAGCTGGAGCAATGACCTAACCCAGGATTAGATCTTCTGCCAAATCATAGGAATCTTGTAAAATTACCTTAATTCTGCGGTCAAAAATTATCTGGGACAAATTATCATCCAAACGAACTTGTTAATTATAGTACTGTAAAATAGCATATATTTATATAATAAGATGGGTAAGTATTTACGACAGTCACTAGTAGGACTGACAGCGCAACAGCATTTCCCCTGAGATGCGTTCCCGTTGCAAACTACCAAAATGTTTGACGCACTTGGCAAACATTGTGTTTTGTTTGAAAGGTGTCTGAAGACATAATCCCATATGAGGCTGAGATATTTCGACCACCGCCAGTTGAGCTGTTTCCGTACATCACGAGTGTGGGAGAACTCCATGAAGGTGGGTGGGATAGACAATAAGTGTGATGAAGTAACTTTGAGTTTCAAATGATTGAAAAACCGCCCAACAGATTGGGTAAATTCCATTAGAGATTCGGTAAGTATTAGAGGTACGGAACTGAAATTTCAATTGTGCTCCCTGAAAAGAAATTGCAGTAATGCGTCAAAAAGTTCCATCACATGTTATAAGCATGCAGGCGCTTCAAAATGCATTATGTTGGGACTTACACTGTTATGCCTCTGCTGTGGGGTAGAACATGGATGGGAGTATTACTCTGATCGAGGCATGCACCAGAGCGACTTGCTGGAAACCTCCTCACAAGGGACTCACTTGACAGAGCTCCAGAGCGTCCACTCTCAGCACCTCCTCAACCAATACCGTTACCCTGACACAGACACCCTCCACATGCCCCTGGTGGACCCGGGACTCGGACCCCTATCCATACAGCAGCAGGTCAGTCCAACTTTGTCACTGACCACTTTTGACAATTTAGCGATAAATTTAAAAATGTGTTGCAAGCAAGAATAGCATTTTTCTTTTCCAGAAAAATAATAATAATTTAGTATGCGTCTCCTAAAAAATCTTGTCTTTATTTATCCTATGTGTAAACGCTAAGCTGACAAAACATTAATTTATGCTTATGCCATATATTTTTATCCCCCTGTGTCTTTGCGGTGGGGGACTAAGCAGTGACTAGATGAAACCTCATAGCCCACAGTTTGTTCTGTTATTTATACCCTTATTTTACCGGCAAACTTAGAACACATTACAAGGAAGCAACTACTTCACCATCTTGTGTAGGGAAATAACAACAGATTGCTCATGGATTCAGCTCATGGATTCAACTCAGCAACCTTACTAATAATACTTAGAAATGTTGCTATTAGTCATTTTAAAACACACTTTACATCACTTATTGTATGGTGACATCTGTCTTATGTCAGGAAATATTGGTAAGAAAGATATTTAAAAAGTATTCAACCCTTGTATTGCAAACATTCCCAGTATCAAGTATGAAAAAATGTTCTCTAACAAAGACACAAGGAATATACCATTGACCTCCACCTGTGAACCATTAAACTTGAAACTTTATTTGTCAGGTTGTGAATGTAAAGAAAAATTAACAACATTTTCATTTTCTTAAGACATTCTGTGAAAGTTGTGGAGCGTTTTATATAAGTTATAAATAATGCAGTACAAATGTATACGTTAAAACCAAATAATAAAAGAAAATGTTTGGATATCCCAGTAAGCTTAGTGGGATCCATAATCAGGAAGTGGAAGCTGCATCAAACCACACAGACACAGTCAAAAAAGTATTTCCCTCAGAACAGTCCTCAAACAAGAATTGTTAGAAAAGCCAGAGGGCAAACATCACTTTAAAGGAGCTATAGAGTTCAGTTGCTGGAAGTGTAGTGGTAACATGGACAAAGATCCCCAGCACAAAGCTAAAACCCTTATTTCAATCCCACCTTTTTTCAATCCCACAAGAATCTATTAAATTGCAGTACGAAAGCATCTGTATATGTTATGTTATTCTATTCGATTATTCAGGTTGTTCCTGTAATTTGTCACCTACCTGCTCATATGGCTTCTGCTATTTCATTTTGACAGTATTTGTTCTGCTTGTGTAATTGTGTCACTTGGGCGGTGCAGGCATTTAATTTAGCCTTGAGTAAGGGCTATATAGTTAACAATGGTGACATTCTGTCTGTAAGCTCTTGTCTTGTTATACTGTAGGTATATGCATAAATGAGTCACTTTTGAAGTACCGTGTTCTTTGTCAGTGTTGGGTTGACCTATGGGAATTACCTCTGTCTCGGAGTTAGCAGATGCCTGCAGGGGGTTTACATTTGCTATTAAGTTACTGCTTTGTGTTCTGTCTCCCATGCAAGCTCCCCCATACCCCCTTTGGGTTTTGGCTAGACAAATGGGAAATGGATAAAGACAAGAAGGAGTACGGCTTTTGCGAAGAGACCAGTCAAGTAGCTCTTTATTTTATGAAGCTCATACATAGCCGAAAAGACACCCTAAAAGTTGCAAACGAAAGGAGGGGGGCCGAGCACATTCCTTCTTGGAATGTGAAAGGATTAAACCAGCCTATAATGCAAGTTGAGGTAATAGCCCACCCAAATCCCTGTATGGTTGTACCTTACAATACTGAAACTACTTTATGAATGGTTTAGTAATCACTACTGAATCACTAGCCTGGCGACTAATGTTTACTTATGTGTAAACATTAGTAACCTAATTAGTTGTTAATTTTAAACAACTTTTAAAGTATAATAATTAATCACGAGACAATTCATCACAAGTTTTTTATATATATATATATATATATATATATAAACCCTTTAATAATTTAGATACGAGGTTTTGACTGACCTTAGGTAGTGTGGTCTATTTAAAACATTAATAAATTCTCACTACAGATTGATGCTTGATGCTTGTTTGGGCCTCAAAATTGCCACAAGAACATTAAACTGGACAACCAACGTATAGTATGGAGGACAGTTAAAGATATATTTTGAACGTGTCATTGCGAAACAGTGACTCTGTTGTAAGAGAGTGATGGCAAATTATGCCGAGTTAACAAAAAAGTCTAAAAATGCTAACCCATGCATTTCTCTTTTACCACTGACATTTCTACACAAACCAAATCGCTGTACTGTATGATGAAGGTAGATTGTCATACATGTTGGAAATTGAGAGATTCAGTTTGTAAACTTTCTTGTGAACACACCTGTTATTATTATACATGTTAGCTGTGTTTTGAGACCTTAAGGATTATCAGGAACGGTAGAAATGTCTACCAATGACATGAACATTTTTCTTAAAAAAATATTAGTTTTTTGATGTATAAGAGCACAGTTTAGATAAGGAAACACAAATATTTATTATTATTAATATATTTATTATTATCAAGACAATTAAACTTCAGGGATATTGATCTGTCCAGTAAGAAAGCATAAGCGATTGTGAATCAATGGTGAAAATGAAAACAGGTGCACTGTAGACGCAATTGCAAGACAACCCCCAAAAAGGAATAATTTTGCAGGGTGTGGCCACAGAAAATTGCTCTCTCCTTATCCTTCCTGACTGATTATTTTCTAGTTTTGCTAGTGTCCCTACTGGTAGTATGAGGCAGCACCTGCAGCCCATTCAGGTAGCACAGGTAGTCCGGTTGCAAGACGGTTTGCTGTGTCTCCCAGTACAAAGGACATGAAGGAGATACCAAGAGCAGTTACACGAGGAGAGCTGGTCAGGGCCGAAAAATGGCATCAACCCAGCAGGAAGAGCACTGCCAGATCCAAACAAAATTCCAGCAGGCGACTGGTGTGCATGTTTCGGACCAAACTCCCAGACACAGACTCCATGAGGGTGGCATGAGGGCCCGATGTCCTGTAGTGGGACCTGTGCTCACAGCCCAGCACCATGCAGCTTGATTGGCATTCGCCAGAGAACACCATAACTTGCTGATGTTCTGGGGAGGCATAACCTTGGAGGGTTGCACAGACCTCCTTGTGCTGGCCAACGGCACCCGCGTGCTGTTAGGTACCAGAATGAAATCCTCTGACCCATTGTCAGACCTTACACTGGTGCAGTGGGCCCTGGGTTCCTCCTGGTGCAGTGGGTCCTGGGTTCCTCCAGGTGCAGTGGGCCCTGGGTTCCTCCAGGTTCAGTGGGCCCTGGGTTCCTCCTGGTGCTGGACAATGCTCGGCTTCATGTGGCCAGAGTGTGGAGGCACTTTCTGGATGACCAAGGCACTGATGCCATCGCCTGGTCCCCACATTCTCTAGACCTGAATCCACTTGAGAACCTCTGGGATGTTAGCATTGCCGTGATGAAATCCACCCAAGTTGGAAAAGCCAGAGATTTCAATTGTTTATTTTCAATTGTTTAGTTTGAATCCAGCGTTCAATCAGTTAGTGCTTTTGGTTTTTAATATATTTTGTTTACCGAGACCCAATGTGTGATTTCGGTGGCCCGTAATTTCTGAGAGCAGTTTTTTTGAATGTGCAAGGGAAATTTTGTTAGTGCTTGTATATTTTCTGACATCCAACAAATGGTTTTGGAAAAACCTCCAAGGGTCTGAGAGACGAAGCAAATGTGTGGCAGGGTTGCATTCAAACACTGCAGCGTAAATTCCCAAAATGCAACAAGGGTTTGATGTCACAACCAAGACTGTACTGGGCTGCGACCTGCACCGCCTCCTGTGTGAAGTTAAGTAGTACTGTACAAAATGTCACCGTTTTGACATCAGCAGAAACATCTGCTGGAACGGTGACATTTTGACACCGGGTTGCTTTCTTTTGACACCTGCCCACTTCCCAGGGGACCTGGTTTGAGAGGCTTGGGGTGACTACTGAGCTGTAGGGTTGCTCAACTGTGTGCTTTTCCTGAGTGAAGACACTTAAGCCACCACCACTAGTCCCGCTAGCAAATATCGTGTAGTGCAGACTCACCAACCACGGGGCTGGGGATAGCCAGCGCTGCTTTCGGTTACTCAACCTCTTTATTGGGACATTCTCAAAGGTACAGCAGTGTGTGTGTGTGTGTCTCTCTATACGGTGGGGGTGGGGGATAGACTATACATGTAAAACAAACGGGTAGAAAGAAAATGAAGGGGATTTGTACATAGATGAAGTAAATAAAAGTCTCTACAGCCTGTTTCCTGGCCATTTGAGGGCATTTCTCCTTGATGACTGTTGGTCAGTGCAGTTATGGGTTTGTCCTTTTTTTTAAATTATTATTTAGCTAACCTCCCACTACTTCCTCTTTCAGACGGATGACAAACCATTTTGACATTGCTAAAATAACCCAATGAAAAGTCTACAAGGCCAATTTACAAAACAACCCTTAGATTTGGGACAAACTATACACGGTACCACCCATAAATAATGGGACAGTAGGCATTGTATTTTGGCGCTATACTGCAAAACCTGTGATTTTAAATCAAACATATTATAAGGACAAGTGCAGTATGTGAGTACATATTGATTTTATTGTTTTGAAATGACCCCCGGAGAAATCAACACTGATTAACATTTCCGGCAGTTTCCCCCGTTGATGATCTAAGTCAACATGAGTTTAATTTACAGTTATTATTGCACAGTGTTGTAGTTGGCATCAGTGAGCCAGCAATGGCAGCGCACTACACTCAGAGAGGGGGATTGTGGGAGTGGTTTGAATCAAACGTGCACACTTGGGAACACTAAAGGAAGTATGGGGACCTCAAGTGATTTCTAGCTAGCAATGGCTAATGTTTCGAGGGATTTGAATTCATTGACTTTACTTGATGATACTGATTATATTTTCAACTATTTTATATAGTGTCTTGCATAAGTATTCACCCCCTTTGGACATTTCTACATTTTGTCATGGTATAATCACAGATTTAAATGTATTTACTTTAAATGTTATGTACTGGACCAACACATAATAGAAAATATTACATGGATTTAAAAATGAAAATTTGAAAGTTCATGTATTCACCCCCTTTACTGTACTGTACAATTGCCATCACAAGTCACGTAATTAGTAAATAGTGTCCACCTGTCTGCAATTAAATCTTAGTATAAATACACCTGTTCTGTGAAGGCCTCAGAGATTGTTAGAGATCATTACTCACCAAACAAATCAACAATAAAGTTGTGGAGAAGTACAAAGCAGGGCTAGGTTATAAAAAAAGATCCCAAGCTTTGAACATCTCACGGAGCACCATAAAATCCATCATCTGAAAATCTACAGAATATAAAACAACCTGCAAACCAACCAAGACAATGACGTCCACCCGAACTGACAAGCCGGGGAAGCAGAAAATTTATCAGAGAAGCAACCAAGAGGCCTATGATAACTCTGGAGGATCTGCAAAGATCAATAGCTGAGGTGGGAGAATATATAAGTATGAGAACTATAAGTTGAGTATTCCACAAATCTGGCCTTTATAGAAAAGTGGCAAGAAGAAAGACGTTGATGAAAGTGCGCCACAAGAAATCCCCTGTGGAGTTTGAGACAGTAAACATTTGGAAGAAGGTGCTCTGGTCCAAAAATGTTACTTTTTGGCCTCAGCGCAAAACGCTATGTTAGGCTGAAACCCAACAGAGCCCATCACCCTGAGCGCACAATCCCCACAGTGAAACATGGTGGTGGTAGCATCATGTTGTGGGGATTCTTCTCTTCAGCAGGTACTGGGAAACTGGTCAGAAGTTGGATGGGGCCAAATACAGGCCAATCCTTGAAGAAAATCTGATGCAGTCTGCAAAAGACTTGAGACTAGGATGGAGGTTCATCTTTCAGCAGGACAATGACCCTGAATATACAGCCAGTGCTACAATGGAATGGTTTAGATCAAAGCATGTTAATGTGCTAAAATGGCCCAGTCAAAGCCCAGACCTCAATCCAATTCAGAAACCATGGCAAGACTTAAAAAATTATGTTCACAGGCGGTCTCCAAGAATATGACTGAGTTTCAGCATTTTTGCCAAGAAGAATGGACAAGCATTTTCATCACTAGATGTGCAAAGCTGGTAGACATAACCCAAAAGAATTGCAGCAAAAGGTGGTTCTACCAAGTATTGACTCAGCAGGGTAAATACTTATGCATCCAACAGATGTCAACTTTCTTGTTCTTATTTTTGTTTGTGTCACAATAAAAGGTATTTTGCACTTTAAAAGTGCTATGCATGTTGTGTTGATCTAATGGTAGAAGTCTATTTGAATTCCAGTTTGTAACAGTACAAAATGGAAAAATGTCCCAGGGTGAATGCTCACTGTAACTGTATGTCAGATGTTGTGTATTTAATTTCTAAATCGTCCACCACCAGCAGCCCTGGTAACACGGTTACCATTCTGAGGATGAGCTCATGCACGTGTAGGATGGTGCTTAACATTCTGGGGATGAGCTCCCGCACGTGTAGGATGGTGCTTAACATTCTGGGGATGAGCTCCCGCACGTGTAGGATGGTGCTTAACATTCTGGGGATGAGCTCATGCACGTGTAGGATGGTGCTTAACATTGAGGATGAGCTCATGCCTGTGTAGGATGGTGCTTAACATTCTTTGGATGAGTTCATGCACATGCAGAATATAATATGACTCAGTTTGAAATCCCCAAAACTTAACCCCATACCGGTGTCAAACCGGTTCCACGGAGGGCCGAGTGTCGGCAGGTTTTCGCTCTCATCTTGCACTTGATTGATTAATTAGGTCACTAATTGGTTGGATTCCACCCTCACCTGGTTGTTTAGGACTGAACTGTGAACCAATTTACAGGAAAAAACTAAAACCTGAAAACACTTGTCCCTCGGTGGAACCGGTTTGAACCCCCCCAGCTATTATGTGTCCACTACTTTGTAACACACCGTAAAGGCAAAACCACACGTTAAGCGCAATGAGCCAGGTGTCACTGAGCCAGGAGTCACTGAGCCAGGTGTCAATGAGTCAGGTGTCACTGAGCCAGGAGTCACTGAGTCAGGTGTCACTGAGCCAGAAGTCACTGAGCCAGGAGTCTTACGTCCATTCTGCTCCACAGATGCCATACTACAGCCGTTCGGTTTATTACCAGCCCACGGCCCCGGTGTCCCCACCCATTTACGGCTCAGAGGAGGAGGAACCAGGGGGCCGTAGCCCCCCGCTGGAGGTGTCAGAGGGAGAGGAGGAAGACTATGGAGACCACGCCCCCTTCTCCTCAGGGGGAGACCCCAGTAAGTTCCTTCAAGGATTAACAGATTATTTTTCACATTTACAAGTGTTTCATTGCTTTGTTGTGCTGAGTTCTTCCCTGCATATGAGAACGAATCATAGAATGAGTCATGAAGGCAGTTTAAGCACAGACATCGCCAGTCCAGTCAATGCGCTGGGCAACCTTTCTGGACAAACAGATCCAAACCTTTAAACCATACTGCCTGATCTCTCAGGATGACCCAGGTGAAGTCATGTCAAACCGGGTCATCAGTAAGGAGATGCCAGATATCTTCATTAGTGACGTTCATGACCACATAGATTTGATAATGGAAAATACAGAAATCTGTGTTCTGTGAGCGGAACACTATGAGTTAAAGTGCAAACAAAGTCTATGTGATACCTCTGTATCCAGGTAACAAGAGGAAGATTCGGCTGTACCAGTTCCTCCTGGATCTGCTGAGGAAAGGAGACATGAAGGACAGCGTGTGGTGGGTCGACCGAGAGAAAGGTATCTTCCAGTTCTCTTCCAAACACAAGGAGACCCTGGCCAATCGCTGGGGCACGCAAAAAGGAAACAGGAAGCGGATGACCTATCAAAAGATGGCCAGGGCCCTGCGGAACTACGGCAAGACGGGAGAGATCAAAAAAGTCAAGAAGAAACTAACCTACCAGTTCAGTCCAGATGTGCTGAGGAAAGTCTTGACTACAGAGAGGAGGTCCTACTCTCACTAGGATCATCAGTGATTGTTTATGTTGTCATGACCCTTGGTTTAGCGCCTGGGAGCCCTGTCACTGATCTGCATAGAGGACAATGAAGAGTTTCTATTGCAATCCATTTTGATCACATTTAACTCAAAACCCCATAAACAATCAAGTAGCCTAAACAGCCTTGTTTTTGTTATTTTGCTCTTTGCATATTGCATGTTTATTTATTTGCTTAACTGATCAGGTCTTCATGTTCAGTGTAGAATCACGCAGTTCTCTTCATCTTTGTGTACATGAAGGAAAAAATAAAGTATTCTTTGCAAATGCTCTGTATGTCCTACTTCCTAGAAAATCAGTCAGTATGAGTAGAATGAAAAAAATATTTTTATTATGTAATTGAAACACTAGTTTACTATTGGTGTTGGGGGCCAAAGTAATTTTTCCCGGGACCAAACGAGATGTGGTGCTCTCGTCTGGATGTAATGATGTGCTGAGTGGTCTGTGCACGTGGGGGGAATTGTCTATAGCATGTTCTTGGCTCAGTATGTAATGAGATATTGAGGTATATAGCACAGTCAATATATTATGAATAGAAGTCCCCTATCCTTTCAAAAGTTTGTGTTTTTAGTGATTTAAAAGCAAACAAAACAACCACAGGCCAACCGTATGTTGTATACCGCTGTAATAATTGCAGCATGCCTACACTAGTTTCAAACTGTTTTGAAACAAAACATGTGACATGTAAGTTACATTTATAAATTAAAAAAACGTTACAACAAATTGCGTTTAGCATTAACAATGAACAGAGACAAGTTCTCAAACTATGGTACGTGTACCACTGGTAGTACACGGTGCTACTATTAGTGGATTCAGTGAAATACTTTCTGAGGTGGTACGGGGTGTAAAAATATAGAAAACCACGGTACTAGATAACAGTGTGCGATGACACACTATACCAAAGTGTGTATTTAGGTTATGAACTTGAAAATAACTTTGCAACTCACCCTGGTTTTAGTCCTTATCCAGAGCACTCTCCCCCTGTTAACTGCTACAATCATTTGTATATACCAAATAGCCACACTATTCAGATATATATATGCACTATTTACAGTTTGTTTACTTAGTTTTAGATAAGGCAATGTCCACATCTACATCAGCCTGTTGTGCCGAGTGGATGGATGTCTGCAGTAAACAACAAGAACATCCCTGGTGATTGCTTGACTTTTTTTGCATTGACACTTTACAGTGGAATTGTGTTTAGCCCAGCAAGCTATTTTATCGTAAATCAGTTCCTCTCCTTCCTCACCTCAGTGCTTGCTGCTGGCGCTCTCTAACTTCAACTTTTTGGACAACGTCGCTTGGCTTGCTAGCTAGCGAGGTGACTAAAGAAACCAAAGTCCAACCGTTTATCGTCTTCCCCCTTTTCTGAAAAGTAAATCGCTAATTTACTCACTATTCTTATTGTCTGTATTGGTGAGAAAAGGGCGTCTAAACGTCCTAACTAACGACACAAAGTATGTCGCTAGCTAACTAGCGCTTCCTGACAGTTGTTTACTCCGGTTCTCTCACACGGGAACACGTCTCTCGTCATGACGGGCAGGAAACGCGCGTGCAGTGGGTTGTGCGCTGTTGCCAGGTGCGTTCCGGATGTAGCGCTCTTCTCGCACACCCTCACACTCCCTCCTGATACGTGGGCCAGCTGTTTTTCTCAGTACCTGCCCGCAGGGCAACAAAGTATAGCCTTCCGCAGTTCTTATGGAGAGCATGGAAGCGGCCTCAGTGAAGTTTCCCAAAAACCCGATACCCGCGACCAATACATTTCTACCAGCATCAATGGTTTTAAAGTAGCCCAGTTTGGCCAGTATGAAACACGCACATTGATTTACTCGCAAAGCTCTTTAGGCACGCCCATATAAACTATTGTCCTGACGCAATCCCTGTATCGGCCAATCGGATGCGAGTCTGTGTTTCGGTGCAAAATTTGAACCCAGTCGCAGAAACAACAGACGAGACGACACCGAGTACTAGCTAGATGATTGTCGTTCGTTTTTGCATTGCGTTTAAATAGACGTGTTTTAGAAAATAATTTAATTTTTTTAACAGTGTTCTTTTGTAGGTGAGCTACAACCATGAGGAGGAGGTTAGTGGCAAATATTTTTTGGGCATGCTGTGTTCGGGTTACTAGCTAGTTGCATTGCTTAGAACGACACTGTTATTTTGTGCATTTGACTGTGAAATACCGTGACTAGCTAACGCGTTTAGCTCCATGCTGGTAGTTGTAATGCATTTCAGCTAGCTACTTTGTATAGGTAGATTGAAGTAAGCGCTTTTTGTTGTGTTTACGCAGCTTGTTGGTTAATTGTCAGGAACACGTTCGCTTATTAGCTAACATTGATCCGTTTAGAGGTGGTTAGCTGAATGTTGGCAGGACTTTGCTCTGGCTGCATGTTAACGGTCGTTATGCTAACTTATTATTCCGTTTGGTGACGCCGTTGGCATATGTAAAGGTAATTGACTAGCCTACTTGGGTACTCCACCCATCACAAGAACGTGCATTTGTGCCACTGCCAACAACGGTTCACCTGAACTTTCCATTAAACACGAAGTAGTTGGCTGGTCATGCAACTTGTAGAAAATACACGGCTAACAAACATGTTGTTAGCTTGCAATTAGGGTTATTTGAGTACAGCCTAATTCCTAAATTTGAGTTTACCTACAGCGACTCTAATGTCGATCCACCGGTTTGGCTAGTCTAAAGGAATTTTAATCATGAACGTTTTGTCAGAAAATGTCATGACCAAGCCGGCTATGTTGCAATGTAAACTAGATCAGAAGCGAACGCTATCGGTTTTTCTCAAATTGTAGCTTGATGTTTTTGTATTCAGGTTTTACTCTATATCTCGGTTTTTGTCTAAACTGCTTTTGATATATAGTGAAATCCATGCCGCGGAATCTGTAGCATGTCTGAATCAAGCCCTGAACCGGTTGAAGGTCATCTGGGAGGAGATCGGCATCCCAGAGGATCAGCGACTGCAGAGGACAGATGTGGTGAAGAAACATATCAAAGTGAGGTTTTTCTTTGTTTAACATCCTTGGGATTCCCCATTCTGGTGTTTGCTTTCTCTATCTGTTTTAAACCCATTGGATGTGTTTACTTCGCCGGAATGGATTTCCCACTATTGCTAAATGCACTCAAAAAGTCGATACAATTCAGGAGATGGTCAGAGAGTCAAAAACAATGTTATTTAATGACATGTGTGTGTGCTGTCATACCAGGGCTTGCTGGACATGATGATTGCAGAAGAGGATCGCCTCCGGAAGAGATTAATGAACAGCATAGAGACCTGTCGGAAAGAGCTGGAAGTTCTATGCTCAGATCTTCAACTGCCCCCTTTTGAGGTACTCTTCGTTCACAAGTCCCGAGCTAGGCCTGCTTCCCCCGCTCCTCTACTGGGGAATTAATCCCCGGGAACACCTCTTAAGATTGGTAGTGACCACATCACTGCAGCACTGTCGGTTGTCTTTATCTTGGTCCGTTCCTGATTGGTGTTGTCTAATTGAATTCCCCACCTGTGCTTGAATGGCACTAATCTATTGGTAGTACAGAACCGGCTTACAGCCCTGGTCCCAGACGGCCCGCGGTTACTCTGTACCCTGTCACCCGGGCCAGCCTGCCCTCAATGCGACTACCACAAAATGAGTGGTCATGTGGTGGGGGCAACAGTCAGTGGCAAATACTACCACAAAATGAGTGGTCATGTGGTGGGGGCAACAGTCAGTGGCAAATACTACCACAAAATGAGTGGTCATGTGGTGGGGGCAACAGTCAGTGGCAAATACTACCACAAAATGAGTGGTCATGTGGTGGGGGCAACAGTCAGTGG
>JACXGK010006469.1:0-22142 GCA_016801125.1 Novumbra hubbsi
GCATCATGCAGCAGGGTGATCTGAGGGGATCCAGGATAAAGAGCTGGTCAGAGCATCATGCAGCAGGGTGATCTGAGGGGATCCAGGATAAAGAGCTGGTCAGAGCATCATGCAGCAGGGTGATCTGAGGGGATCCAGGATAAAGAGCTGGTCAGAGCATCATGCAGCAGGGTGATCTGAGGGGATCCAGGATAAAGAGTTTTTTTCTTTTTTTACAACCTGCTTCACCTTTCACATTTAGTCTTTCTCTCAATGTGCTTGTTGCCCGGCTAAGCTTAATTTGGGTTTGTGACCATTAGTGAAAGGGGTTATAGTCTTAGTTTCTGTGTCTAATGATCGATAGAATGTTTTTCATGTGTTTTACTGGAACATTGAAGAAGAGGGGAGATAGAGGCTGTAAAGATGAAGATGCAGAGACAGGTACAGACAAACAGTGACAAGAAATAAACAATAAGGACGAAGTAGACCGGGGAAATAAACAACAGAGATATACAGGAAGAGGAAACAAACAACAGAGATATACAGAGAGGAAATAAACAACAGAGATATACAGAGAGGAAATAGACAACAGAGATAAACAGAGAGGAAATAGACAACTGAGATAAACAGGAAGAGGAAATAGACAACAAAGATATACAGAGAGGAAATAGACAACAGAGACATACAGAGAGAGGAAATAGACAACAGAGATATACAGAGAGAGGAAATAGACAACAAAGATATACAGAGAGGAAATAGACAACAGAGACATACAGAGAGAGGAAATAGACAACAGAGATATACAGAGAGAGGAAATAGACAACAGAGATATAGAGAGGAGGGTGACAGCTGTCTCACTCACCGCACATATGAGTGGGGTTACAAACAGCCAGCAGTATTTCAGCACCAGGGGAAATGGACGGTAACCAATCATGTCTTCGATGTTGTCAAGGAAACGGTTTGCACCTGCAAAGCCAATCCATCCACACTTTATTTTTCAGTCCAATCCGAGACGCATTTCGTCTCTTTGATAGAAGCACAGACTGAAAACGTTTTGAGACAACGTGGTGTGCAGTGTGTGTTCCTTTTTACCTTCCCTTGTGGATTAGCAATAGAACTTCAACTCAAGGTTAATATCAGTTCAGGGTTACTATTAATAATTAACAGGGTCAGACCTCGGACCAGTTGTGGAATGGAATTTTAGTTCAAGAGTATGTCATAGTATGTATGTCATATCTAGCCCTCTGTGTATGGATTCAGCCATTAGAACCGCCACGCCAGTTCTTTGCAGTACCGTGGAAGTGCCTTACCGTAGACCCAGGCGACAACGACGCACTCAAAACAGGCGATGAACAGCAGGCTGATTCCGCTGGAACCGTACATGTTGATTATTCTGAAGAGAACGATCCCATTCTGACGGACGGACGGATGTGGAGGTCAGGGGGGGGGGGATAGTTCATGTTCTCACCGTTCAAATGGTTGGTCAGTCCCTCCCGTAACTCTCCCCCCCCCCCCTCGCCTCCCCCTTCCTCCTACTTCAGAGATGAGAGGCAGGCCCAGTAGGAATCAGGTCACGGCGATGACCAGAACCAGGAGTTCTCTCCGTCCCGATCTCCGCAGGGTAGCGGGGCAGAGGTCGGTGATGGCCGTTGCTAGGCTCTCGACACACACGAACTGTGAGGGAACACATTAAGTACTGACACAGGGACGCGTGCCAAAACTGGAGAAAAACACTGGAGAAAAACACTGGAGAAACTACACAGATAAATACAAAATGAGTAGAACAGTGTTAAATATTGCATACATAGCCCATGCGTTGCTATCATTCTGTGTTCATTTCTATCCAGTGGATTAAAACAATCTGATTTCAATGATGTATCACGTAGACGGATATTTACCCGTTAACCGGTTTAATAGAAAGAAATGCTACATCAAATCAATCACATACACACGCAAGCGCACACAGACACAAACACATACACACACACCTTCCCGGTAGTACCTGGGTGTCCAGACCCAGGAAGACCACCATGAGGAAGCAGAGGACAGCCCAGAACTGGGCCCCAGGTAACAGGGACACTGCTTTGGGATAGGCAATGAAAGCCAGACCGGGTCCTGTTAGAAACAAACACACACAAACACTGGTTTGTACGCCGATGGAGGGAAATATCACCCGCCTAAAGAATTCACTATGGAAACCTCTGGTAGCATAGGTTTGAGCCACCAGAGGTTGTGTATTTTCACTGAGACAAAAGTTCCCTCTTGTGGCCAATATTTGTTGCGACCGGGTTCAGTAAGGTACGCAACTCTCTACGTCTCCACTAGAAGAGAAGGACACTTTAGTTTTGTCCCTCCATTTCAGATATGTAGCAACCCTTTGAATTGTGTAGGACGTAGGAGACCGGGGCCCACCTCCTTCAACAACCGCACTGATGTCCACGTTCAGGGTGTGAGCCATGAATCCCAGCACAGAGAACACGGCGAATCTGGCAAAGATGCTGGTGGCACTGTTGAGGATACAGAGCGCCACGCAGTCCCCGGGACACAGGAAGGTACGCCGCGCGTTTGATCATCCTGTACAACCTGACATTTGGCTGCGGTACTTGAGAGCAGATAAAGGTGTGTTGTAGCTTTCGTTTCCCCGTGGTAACATCAGCTCAGAAGGTTGCCATGAAAAGCTAGAGTGAAACCGGGCAGATCCGATTGGTCCGCGGAGATACGGCCGTGTGACGCGGACCTGTAACAGTTGTTGTAGTGGTTGTAGCTTCCCAACGAGGTGAGGACACCCTGGCAGACCGCGTAGGAGAAGAACACCTGAGTCCCGGCATCGCGCCACACCGGCGGACGTGGACAGAGGACGCGGAGAGAGGACGCGGAGAGAGGACGCGGTCAAGGACACGGAGGTTCGGAGGGAGGGAGGAGAAAGGGCCAGGGCGTAGTGGAGCGAGACAGATGACGGGTGGATGGGGATACATCGAGGGAAGGAGGGTGAGATCAACCCTGTAACCCAGCCAAGCATCATCAGTGTACTTCCACAGCCAGTCCAGGCCTCATTATGTATCAGCTGTCTATACACAGCCCCCAAAACCAACACACATTCCAACACTATTTATCAGCTGTCTATACACAGCCCCCAAAACCAACACACATTCCAACACTATGTATCAGCTGTCTATACACAGCCCCCAAAACCAACACACATTCCAACACTATGTATCAGCTGTCTATACACAGCACCCAAAACCAACACACATTCCAACACTATTTATCAGCTGTCTATACACAGCCCCCAAAACCAACACACATTCCAACACTATTTATCAGCTGTCTATACACAGCCCCCAAAACCAACACACATTCCCCACTCCAGACTTCCTCCAGACGAAACTTGGCACGCTAGCGCGTTTTTAAAGATTGGTCGTTTACCCCCAGGTTTGGTCTTTAGCTGGGACACACACAGTTCTACGACCAGTCATCAACCCTACCCAGAAGAAATACATTTCGGCCAGCGGTCCAATCCGAGATATTGGAGAGTCCAACAGCTTACAGATATTGTTGTGTAAATATATATATATACAGTGAGAACAAGTATTTGATACACTGACGATTTTGCAGGTTTTTCTACTTACAAAGCATGTAGAGGTCTGTAATTTTTATCATAGGTACACTTCAACTGTGAGATCTAAAACAAAAATCCAGAAAATCACATTGTATCATTTTTAAGTAATTCATTTGCTTTTCATTGCATGACATAAGTATTTGATACATCAGAAAAGCAGACATTTGGTACAGAAACCTTTGTTTGCAATTACAGAGATCAGACGTTTCCTGTAGTTCTTGACCAGGTGTGCACACACTGCAGCAGGGATTTTGGCGCACTCATCCATAAAGACCTTCTCCAGATCCTTCAGGTTTCGGGTCTGTCGCTGGGCAATACGGACTTTCAGCTCCCACCAAAGATTTTCTATTGGGTTCAGGTCTGGAGACTGGCCAGGACCTTAAGATGCTTCTTACGGAGCCACTCCTTAGTTGCCCTGGCTGTGTGTTTTGGGTCGTTGTCATGCTGGAAGACCCAGCAACGACCCATCTTCAATGCTCTTACTGAGGGAAGGAGGTTGTTGGCAAAGATCTCCCTAACCATCCTCCCCTCAATGCGGTGCAGTCGTCCTGTCCCGTTTGCAGAAAAGCATCCCCACAGAATGATGTTTCCACCTCCATACTTCACGGTTAGGATAGTGTTCTTGCGGTTGTACTCATCCTTCTTCCTCCAAACATTGAGATTCACTTATATATGCATTCACATTCACTTATATATGCATTCATATTCACTTATGAATGCATTCACTAATGTCTTAACTCACCTACTGTTTTAACGCAGTAGATCCCTCTTTTCCACACAGCTGGTAGACGTCCTTAAAGCAGTTCCTCTGGCCAGTCTGCACTGACAGAGTGATCTGTGGAAACTCCTTCAAATAATATTGAAAAAACACTAGGGGCGTACATTAGAAATCACACGTCAAGTAATTCCGGTTAAACTGAAACGTCTTGAGTTTGTGCCATCTGCACACTCTAGCATTGCATCAAACCTTGGTGACATGGTTTAGTATTCTTTCTAATCGATCAAATTCCTGTGCCGGAAAGGCGATAAACGTTGTCATTGTTTCCCTGAGCAAGGCAGTTATCTCCCATACCTGGACATAAAATGAGGACATAAACCGTAGACACTCATAGATGGGACAGCTCCTGTAAGTGGTGGTGGAAGAAAGGAACTGATAGGCTGATAGGCGTTCCTGCAGTAACAAGTGCTTTACATTTTATAGGTCTTAAAAACCTTCATAAACATTGAATGTTATGAATGTTTACAAAAACATAGGAGCAGAACCCTGAACCAGCTGATTTCAAGAACTACAAATCTGTCATAGTTTTCTAAAGGCCCAAGTTGGCTGTCTTTTCTCGGCCCTCATTTTATGTGATTAATTTGATGCGTTCAAAACTTTTTAATTTTATTTTCATGATGTATTTTTTTAATTTTTTAAATCAACCACGAATTGCCTGATTCAAATGTGCAAATATTTTCCGGAGAAGAGCTTTTGTTTGGTCCTCTCACCACACGGGACAACGCAGGGCAAGCAAATGGGTAGAGGCTGTCTTAAGAATAACGTTTTATCAGCCCCTACATCCTTATTGTGTTCACTACTTCAACCTTGGGACGCTCGCGCAAATGTGTGGAAGCGCAAAAGCAGGGTCGAGGAAGGAGCGAAAGGGTGTTCAGGCATACAAATCACTCATACTCTTTCTGGTATCTGTGGTTTTCGCATACTGCTGCCATTGACTGATTATCCAATTGACGATGTTTCTGAAAAAGTGACATTGGTTCGTTATCATACTATCACTTATCTGAAATAAGCTACCCCGTTAAATGTAAAAATATAAAAGAATAAGATCAGGCAGATCAGAGCGATTATGACGCGCCCGGTGACGTTTACCAGGAAACGAAAGTAAACAACAATCGGAAGAGGAACAAATTATTTTGCTATTTTGAGAAGGATATCTTCGTGTTGAGACGTAAAAACCCATCCGAATAGGTTTTGCGAAATGTATGGTTCTGTGAAATATATGATTGTCAGTTTAAGAAGTGAAACGCAATAGGAGGTACCTAAGCTAATATTTCGATATACCGGTAAGATAGCTTGGTAGTATTTCCTGCTTTATAATTTCAATACATACAGGACGTGATTGTCGTATGTATCGTTTTTGAAAGCACAGCATTCATGTTTTCAACTGATGCGAGATATTGTACGGAGAATTTGTAACTGATGATAGCATTATGTTAAACCAGGAAGTATCAGTACGCCTGTTGTTGGAATCAAAGGGTGTATATCCGATAACATTCCGAAAGCACTAAGCAAAAACACTGAGCAATATGAGAAAAATAAATTGTTATTTAACATATCAGAACATATGATATGCAGGGCTTCCAGAAGATGAAGCTGCAGGCAATGCCACTCCTCAAGCCACTTTTCACCCCTAATACTGAACGACTATTAACTTATTGAGCTTTTCCCCAGGTCCGGACATGTTTGCCCTTAGGGCACCTGAGGAGGAGTCTCCAGACCCTGTGGAGGAGATGGACACGTCAGAGGCTGTCTGGTGCTGGTATTACCTAGCAGAGTGTGGAGTGTGGCACATGTTTGAGGTACAGGACCATATCCCTTTAACTATGCATTCCATCCATACTTCCCTTTCCTACCGATGATTCCATCCCCCCATGCATACCAATAATTTATCCTAACAATTCTGTAAATTACAATTGTTCTGGTTCTGGCAGATAGATCCAAGTGCGGCATGCTCTGTGACCAGTGAGCAGATTGAACAGAATTACAGCAGAAATCAGCATGGTGTCATGGAGTTTTACACTGCTAAATACACCTACAGACTAGACTTCTCAGGTACCAACCTTACCTTGTCTGGTATATCAGTTTTGTGCACGCTTAAAATGAGGGCAACATCTGTTGAAGATTCTATAATGGCCTGCTCTTTGTTTCGCAACCAGTAATGAAGCAGATTAATGTCACAACTGGGAAACAACGGCCAATCAAGCGAGCATTCCACTCTGCTACAGCCTTTAGGTGAGTAAGAGTTGTCCCCAAGTGTTTACACACTGGCATGTAGCTCAGCTGTAGAGAGCAGTGAGTAATCTTTACGTTTGTTCTCTGATTAGTTTCCCTTCCTGGGTCTTACTTCCCGGTGCTTATATTAGCCCTGCCTTTAATGTACTAAACAATTTACCTTTCACCTCCACCAGGTTTATCTGTGATAATCTGGCCTTGCCTGTGCCCTGCCATTGGGAGAGAATAAATACAGATGAGCCCTATCAGGTAAAATAATGTATTTGGATATTATGTTGGGTATCTGAACCATCTACATATGCATTTACTTTGTTCAGACAGAGGACTCTGTCGGTATTGCATTCTCAGGTTTGTGTCTAATGCGGTAGTTAATTGTGTCGGGTTGTAAATGAAACGTCTTACAACGCATTGACTATATTGTCCCCTATGTTATTTATCTTTTATAGCTCCTCATAGACATTTGAAACATATTGAAATAAAAATGTGATGTTTGCAATTGGCTCCTGTGTCTCTCTGAGCGTTCTCCTTTAGCTTGTGTCATTGGGCAGAGACACCTATGAGTTCAAGGAGGTGGTCAGACTCTACGAGAGGACCATGGGACGTCCTATCAAATCCATCCAGAGGATACAGAACCTAGATCTGTGGGAGTTCTTTTGCAGGTATAGGTGTGTGTGTGGGTTTGAACATGGGTGCCCGACTTCGTGAAAGTGACAAATCTGTTTTTCCGCCGATTTTCTGTTGCATTTTTAAGACATACTCCCCTACGCCTTCTCTGAAAGATCCATCTACAGCGATCGATTCCCGTGGCGTCTTTCTAAAAGGGTCACCTCCATGGCCCGCCCTCAAGACCCCAGTGGACTCTGTTTTGCACTGGAGAGCTTGGGGGGGTCATGACCCTGTGAAACACTAGTGTGACACAAGAATAAAACAACACATTGCCTTGTCTTGTTCTATAGAGACCCCATTTTGGGATCCAGTTTAAGAAATGAAAAACTGTCACCATAGCAATAGCAAACAAAATAGATACAAATTCACTTTTGTGCGTCCCTTTTCAGTAGTTTCATTATATTATGGACATCTAGGATATATATATATATATATATATATATATATGGTAACCAGTGTTTCCATTATGCCCTGATCAATAAGACACATGCCTGAGTGAATCAGAACTGTGATAGTGTGATGTGCAAAATGTATCCAGAAAAATGACATATTATAAACTACTTCAAAACTACGCTGATCATTGAAAATAAATGACCTAGTTGATTGTGATAATGCTCTGGGATAAAATACTAATCATACTACTAATAATTTGAGGTGTTCTGTACACCCTCATTCTGAAAGTGGAGGAGCAGCTGCTCTGTAAGTAGTTGGTTCTTCTGAGTGCTGTTCTGTTAGTAGTCCGTTCATTTTTGTGGTTGCCCCCGTGTCAGTTTAGCGTTCTAGTTCCATGGAGAGCAAGCGTCTCTTGAGAGCAATTTCTTGGATTATATATTTGTTCGGGAAACGATCAGGTCTCCCGTGTGTTTGAAGTCTTTGGTCTGCCCCTCTTTCAAGGAAAAAACAGCAGTTGCGAAAGGTGAAGCGAGTGACGGACATTGAGGAGAAAATGTTATTCCACGGCACAGGCCACAGCAACGTTCAGGCTATATGCACATACAACTTTGACTGGCGGCTCACTGGGAGCCATGGAGACGTCTACGGCAAAGGTGGGTGCCACGGGTGTCTTATCACGACACCGGGACGTTCCAACTGTGTGGTGGTGTTGTAATACTGTCCCCCAACTGTGTGGTAGTGTTGTAATACTGTCCCCCAAATCTGTGTGGTGGTGTTGTAATACTGTCCCCCAAATCTGTGTGGTGGTGTTGTAATACTGTCCCCCAAATCTGTGTGGTAGTGTTGTAATACTGTCCCCCAAATCTGTGTGGTAGTGTTGTAATACTGTCCCCCAACTGTGTGGTAGTGTTGTAATACTGTCCCCCAAATCTTTTCCCAGGTAGCTATTTTGCCCGAGATGCCAAGTATTCCAGCAAATTCTGCCTTACAACAGGAAAGCATAATTTCGCCTTGCAGAAACATGGATTAGCACCGCCGGTATTTTCGAGTGAGCCTCCATATAAGACAATGTTCCTGGCCAGAGTGCTGGTTGGTGAGTACACGCTGGGTCATCCACTGTTCTGCCGACCACCGTCCAAGGACATGACCTACCCCAACTTCTTCGACAGCTGCGTGGATGATCTCGCCAACCCAAAGATCTACGTTATCTTTGACTCAAACCAGATCTACCCGGAGTATCTTATCGAGTTCTACTGACGCTTGTGGGACGATTGGAGTTCCCAGGATGTATTTACCAGGAAGGAACTGGAATCCCAAAACATAAGGGGGAGGGTATAGAGAGGCGTGTCCGTGATGACTGTCCTCTGTTTCATAAAAGCCCCGACTGGGACTTGGGTCAAACGAAGTGCCTTAATGGTTTACTTTTGGACACCAAGGAAGATTATACAAAAGTTTTATGTTTCTACAGACGCTGTAGAGTTTGTACAAAGTTGTTTGTCTATTTACTGTATATAAGGAGTTGTGAGTTTGTGCTGGAGGTGGAATGTTTGGTAAGAAAGAAAGTCCGCACACAGTTTTTCAGTTCCCAAAATGTGTTAGCAACATTTCAACCTGCCACAGAAAATCCTTGGCTGGAAAACGTTGTTGAAACATTGCCAATACGTTTCAGGAGCATTCTAACAGTGTTGTGTCCTTTTTCTTTGTTCACAATCAAGCAAAGCAACTCTTTTTAAATGTATTTGCACATACTATGTATGTATCTATTAACAGGACCAGAATGCAATAGAATACTGTTTGACAGAAACTGTGTCCAGGTGAACAGTAGCTAATGTTACAGGAACCATTTGACTTTCACTAGTCCTTTAAATGAGGATTTCATTCCATGGGTAAATATGTTGCCCAAAATCAATGTATTATTTTAGGAAAACTAGACAGCTTTGAAACTCGGTCAAATATGACGCCAAGCAAACATCACAATTGTCCAATCACGTCATAGCATGCATGTTGAACTGGTCTCGTCGTCATTTAGTGACACCCCAGAAACAGAATCAGAAAAACTTTATTGCCAAGTACATTTACACATACAAGGAATTTTCTTTGGTGCTATGGTGCATGACAACAAAACACAGTAAGTGGTATGAGGCAATTAAAGTAAATGTAAAATGTGCAAACATTTACTTTATAAGTTAAAGTGCAATGTGCATGAAGGATACTGTAGCAGATACAATTTCTGAAAACAATGACATAAGTCTAGCTAGTGTTGCTAACCTAATAAGTTGTATGAACCTGTTTGAGGATAGTTTGTGTGTCAAATGGTTTCCTTAGTTGAGGCCAAGACTTCAGACAATATGGCTTCTCATGGCCAATACATCTTAACATCTGCATGGTGGTACAACTTCATAGGTGCCACTAGCAGTGCAGTAAGCTACCTGTTAGTGTGTGTGTGTAGTTTATAAATGCATGACAGGCACTTACTCCTTTGCAATCTACCTCGATTCAGCACAGTGAAACACGGCTGAATTAAATCATGGTCGTGTTGCTTGCTGCAGCGTTTCCGGAGATCTGCTGCGAGTGGCATTTTGAAGACGGGAAGGTGGCATCTGGTTTCCACGGCGGCGAAAAAGAATGCCTGCCCGCGTGGGGGGGGGTGGGGTAAAGGCTTGGGAACTCCAGAACCTTTGTAGTTTAACAAATGTCTGAAAGTACTCGTGTAAATATATCGGCCTGTCAGTCCAGGTGGTGTTCAGTGCGTCTTTGTGGGCAGTGTATTTCTCCCTGCTCCCGTCCTCTACCGGTCCATGGATGGTTCTTCCTGTGCCTGATGGTGGGCTCTGGTGTGGCCCGGTGCTCCCAGAGGTAAGACACACACACACACAAACACACGCGGTCAAGGGAAAAGTAAGTACTTTATACTTTTGGCAATTGTCTTTATGTTCTCAACAATCTAGATATTCATTTGAAGTGAATAATAGCCAGGTAGAAGAATACGGTGTCATTTTCCCTTCAGTATCGTTTGCCTGTGGTGATCTGAAGCTGTCATCTCTGGCCATGGTTGGTATCTGCTTGTGGCTACATATCGTCAGGACTCATCAATGATGCCGTTAGTTACTTGTGCTAATGAAGGGCATCACATTTATTAGAAAATAACCTTCTGTAATTGCAGTTCTTACCTTCAACCCACTTTTAATGTCAGTAGAATTGCTTGAAATTAGTTATGAAACAGCTGGATCTTCAATGACACAACAAATGTCTGATGTTTCGTGGCAAGTCGCACAGGGGAATAAGTGGAAATGCAATTCTCTCTGCTGCCAGGAGGGGGCTCTATAAGACTGCGCGCTGCCCCTAAAGATGAATTCAGTTTCCTTTTTTTTTTTTGTCTCCACCAATAATTCGATTGAAATAAGATCATAAAAGCGAAGAAATCTGGAAGCAGTACTACATTAACTGCGCTAGTCATATAGCCGCAGGGCCTCTCATCACTGAACAGTTCTGAGTGACGTAAGCAAACAGAGGACGGCTTGGTAGGGTTTGTTGGTAAGGTTGAGCAGCCCCGTAGTCGAGAGGTTTAGAGATTAAATGAGTGTGTGAAAGCCCCATAGGGCTATGTATCCTAGGTGTCTGCAGTCAGGGATTAGATATAAACTGCAGTAAAGCCATGGGTCATGGGTGAGTCACAGTGGTTGGCTGTTTTACCCAACCTATTGCAAGGCTTGGGTCATCAGCTATGATAACGTGGCTCCCACATCTATAAACCCAAACTGTCTCTGACAGGGTTTGGGTCTTAGAACACCCACATCTATAAACCCAAACTGTCTCTGACAGGGTTTGGGTCTTAGAACACCCACATCTATAAACCCAAACTGTCTCTGACAGGGTTTGGGTCTTAGAACACCCACATAATAACAGGCGTCTTTCTGTTCTGCCAATGTACATTTACTCTGTGTTTCTTTCCCTCCCAGCATATTCTGATGGAAGGTTGTCTCCCTCAGGATCATGTTCTAACAAAAGGATCTCTCCCTCTCAGAGTAATGTTCTAACAAAAGGTTCTCTCCCTCTCAGAGTAATGTTCTAACAAAAATATCTCTCCCTCTCAGAGTAATGTTCTAACAAAAATATCTCTCCCTCTCAGAGTAATGTTCTAACAAAAATATCTCTCCCTCTCAGAGTAATGTTCTAACAAAAGGATCTCTCCCTCTCCGAGTAATGTTCTAACAAAAGGTTCTCTCCCTCTCAGAGTAATGTTCTAACAAAAATATCTCTCCCTCTCAGAGTAATGTTCTTACAGATCTGATCCCTCTTCTCTTTAATCTTGTTAGAGTCCAGTCTGTTTCCCTGGGACACCGTGAGATTAAAGGTGTGCGACCGAGAGAACCGCACCCCTTAGCCAATGACAACACACGGGGTGTGGGAGGAGTTGGTGCTCGGCTATTTCCCTGACCGTGGTCCAGAAAGTGTCTGGGTGTAAGAAAGATCGAGAAAGACTGACTCCGAGAGCTGGGCTTCCACACAGCACACTTAGGGGAGGGAGGGAGGCTGTGTGAGCTGGAGGCTGCAATGTGGGCCACTGCAGTGCAGGTTTCTCCTGTTTCCACGGCTGAAGGGGGATTCTAAAGGAGACACCTGGCCACCCAGGCCTGAGCTGGGGAGGAAGGATGTCCCAATTGGCCAGACCACAGCACAGTGTACAGTAAGTCACAGTATACAGCCCAGGACTTTGTCACTTTGATATATTACATTGGATGTATTCTCTATTAAGTATTGGATGGAGACCGATGTAAACATTTGCTTATCGATTGGGCAGAAATGACTGAAAGCATGAATGCTTTTGGATGTTATATATGGTGATGTTGGTTTCCTCAGCTCTGACATGTCTTAAAATGACTAATACATTTACATGTTTATGTTCTCCTACTTCCAACGAAACATTATAGGCATAATGTTTTTAAGTGAGTAAACTCAATCCTGGTTTATTTGTTACAGCAATGTGAACATGGACTCTAACGCTTACATTTATTGTGGTTCTAACTTCAACCCGGCGGATATCTAAGCATGGGTGTGGGGTTCAGTCGGTGCTTGGTGCGGACAGATCCGCTATGTATGCGAATCATTGTGTCTTCCCCCCCCTGCCTCCAAACACACATTCCCTCTCTCCTTTGTATTGCCTGAATGCGTCGGTTATTGTCTTAGTCTGGGGATGTGGACCCATGATCTTCTGCCCACTGCCAACGTCTCATACACTCTCTATTGTTACTGCGGGCAGAAGAAACGCAGGAACTCAGCTCATAAGATATTCAAATGTCCTCATGCCCTGCATGTCTGAGGCTGGTTCATACCACACGCGATATAATCAACAATGCCTGATGACCTGAGAACCACATGTCTTCCTCCCAGCGGGGGACTTTTCCGCTGATCTCTGGCCAACCCGGGAGGAGAACTGTAATCTGTACACACACACACACACACACTCACACACAGAGGCGTCATGCACTGAAACCAGTCGTACGAACACATTGAATGGGGAAGTAGGCTGGCGCCAGGTGTGTTTGTGCCATGCCACCCTGAGTGCCAGGCAGTGGGCATGATGCCGCGTCGTGGCATGCCGGCGTGGAACTCCCAAGTCTCTGTCCCCCCAGGCCTCCGATGAGGAGGTCCGGCACAGGCAGCTGAGATGGAATTCCCGGGGCGCCCTGTCGCTGTCGAGGCCGACGAGGACCAGGAGCGGGCGGAGAAGGAGGGCCGCGCCCACGTTCTGTTCGACGACTTCGCCCAGGCTTCCACGTGCCGGGCGACGCTGCGGGCCTTCGGGATGCTCTGTGAGCACCTCCAGCTCGGCCCCGCCCACGCCCGCGGGCACACGCCCTTCTACCACACCCTCAGAGAGCGGCTGAGCTACTGGAAGGCCAACGCCCTGTGGGCCAAGCTGGACAAGCGGGCCGCCCACCAGGAGTACGGGAAGGGCCGCGTCTGCGCCGACACCACGGTACCGACGAGTCCGGTCCGCCTCCTTTGTGCGACCGGCACGATCTAATGTGTTGGCGGTATCGACATGAAGTGTGTGTGTGTGTGTGTTAAGTGAGTACGTTCCCCCCCCTCCCCCAGTGTGTGATCATCGGGGCGGGGCCGTGCGGCCTGCGGACGGCCGTGGAGCTGGGGTTCCTGGGAGCCAGGGTGGTGCTGCTGGAGAAGAGGGACGCCTTTTCCCGGAACAACGTCCTCCACCTCTGGCCCTTCACCATCCACGACCTCCGGGGCCTCGGGGCCAAGAAGTTGTACGGCAAGTTCTGTGGCGGCGCCATCGACCACATCAGTGAGCATGAACCCTTGACCCCCCCCGCAAGGTCGTTGTCGTGGTTACAGCCACTGCTTGTGTCTGATTGGCAGTGATCGTTCATCCGGGGAATCCTTCTGTCTCTCTCTTCCTCTCCTCTGTCTCTCTCTCCTTCTCTCTACCTTTCTGTCCCTTCCTCTCCCTTATCCACTCTCCATTCTCCATCTCACGCGGGCAGGCATTCGGCAGCTCCAGCTGGTGTTGCTGAAGGTGGCTCTGCTGCTCGGGGTGGAGGTCCACGTCAACGTCGAGTTCAAGGGAGTAGTGGAGCCGCCGGAGAGCCAGGAGAAACAGAGTAAGGCGTGTTGGGGTTAGTGAGCGTGCACAGCCGACGCCAGGGCCCCCTGTGTACGTGCCTCATTCCTGTGTGTGTTTTGTGTCCCAGAGGTGGGCTGGAGGGTGGAGGTGACACCCAAGCACCACCCTGTTAACCAGCTGCAGTGTGAAGTGGTGATCGGGGCGGATGGACGGCGGAACACACTGCCCGGTAAATCGCGAGCCTCCTGTAACGTCAGACGTGCCCTAATGAATCAGTCAGACCTCCCTGAAGAACGGAGGGCGGTCACCCCCCCCCGTTAAGGTCTTTGACGGGGAAACGTCCAGCGAGGCCTCGGATAGCTTCCAAACCCGCCCCTCCCGTGTGTCCCATCAACTCTGCTCATCCCACGTTTCCAACCAGGCTTCCGGCGCAAGGAGTTCCGGGGCAAGCTGGCCATCGCCATCACGGCTAACTTCATGAACAGGAACACCACGGCCGAGGCCAAGGTGGAGGAGATCAGCGGCGTGGCCTCCATCTTCAACCAGAGGTTCTTCCAGGAGCTTCGGGAGGCCACGGGGGTGGACCTGGAGAACATCGTGTATTACAAGGACGACACTCACTACTTTGTGATGACGGCTAAGAAGCAGAGTCTGCTGGAGAAGGGAGTCATTTTACGGGTAACAACCCAACACACAAATATGTCTCCCCCCGCGTCGAACCCAACACACAAATATGTCTCCCCCCGCGTCGAACCCAACACACAAATATGTCTCCCCCCGCGTTGAACCCAACACACAAATATGTCTCCCCCCGCGTTGAACCCAACACACAAATATGTCTCCCCCCGCGTTGAACCCAACACACAAATATGTCTCCCCCCACGTTGAACCCAACACACAGATATGCCATCCCTGACACACAATTATGCATCCCCCACATCGAACCCAACAGACAAATATTCCTCCCCCGCGTCAAACCCAACACACAAATACTCCTCCCCCGCGTCGAACCCAACACACCTGCATTGACCGGTTTCTGCTTTGATGGCGACTGTGTTACCGAGAGGAACCGCTACTGAACCGATGTGTGTGTGTGTGTCGTCGACGCGGCTGTTACGCGTCGTATCCTTCCAATCAGGACTACGCCGACACGGAGATGCTTCTCTCCCGGGGCAACGTGGACCAGAATGCGCTGCTGGCCTACGCCCGCGAAGCGGCAGACTTTTCGACCAATCACCAGCTGCCGTCCCTGGACTACGCCATGAACCACTACGGCCAGCCCGACGTGGCCCTGTTCGACTTCACCTGCATGTACGCCTCGGAGAACGCCGCCCTGGTCCGGAGGAGACGCGGGCACCAGCTGCTGGTGACGCTGGTGGGAGACAGCCTGCTGGAGGTGAGGAGGGAGTTGCCGTCTCCCGATGTCATCATGATGTCAGGAAGACGTCTCCTGAATGTTACCCAGCCGCTCCGTCTCAAGTCTGCAGACTTTGTCTGTGGTACATAATTGAGGTCATGGCGTGTGTTTTGTGGGCGCTAGCCGTTCTGGCCCATGGGGACCGGTGTGGCGCGGGGGTTCCTGGCAGCGTTGGACTCGGCGTGGATGGTAAGGAGTTGGGCCCGAGGCCTCGCCCCCCTGGAAGTGCTGGCTGAGAGGTGAGAGGGCAGGTCTGCAGTCACACAGCAATGGGAAATGAAAATATATGAAAACAACTCAGTGACATACCCAAATAAACATGTATTCCAAAATGTAAACAATCGAGTGGGGTTGATCATTTACCTCATAAGTCTCTCTCACTGTATCTCCTCTCTCGTTCTTTGGTTCAGAGAAAGCCTGTACCGCCTCCTTCCTCAGACCACACCAGAAAACGTCAATAAGAACTTTGGTCATTACACCGTAGACCCAGCCACACGCTACCCCAACATCAACCCACAGCTCATTACCCCCGTACAGGTGCGCTCACACAAAGCAACGCGCACACAAACCAGCGCTCACACAAACCAACGCTCACACAAACCAGCGCTCACACAAACCAACGCTCACACAAACCAGCGCTCACACAAACCAACGCTCACACAAACCAACGGGCACACAAACCAACGCTCACACAAACCAACGCTCACACAAACCAACGCTCACACAAACCAACCCTCACACAAACCAACCCTCACACAAACCAACGCTCACACAAACCAACGCTCACACAAACCAACCCTCACACAAACCAACCCTCACACAAACCAGCGCTCACATAGAGCTTTTGGTGGTGATGATGAACAAGGATCAGATGCTGCTACTATTTTCAGGTGGTCCATCTAATAGACACGGGAGACCAGGGTGAAGACCAGGAAGCCCTCCCCCCGTCGCCCTCACCCAGGCTGCAGCGGAAGGGTGAGTCTGGCGCTCGGAGGGGCTGAGCAGTACTCGTGCATAACGCTAAGACTAACCTTACGGCGGGACAACTGACCCTTGACCTCTTCACTGCTAATGGTGCTCCTCTGGTCTACTGCTGGCTTCCCAGAATCCTTTTCTCGCACCGGTAAGCTTTTGTCGTGGTGCCAGGAGCAGACGCGGGGTTACCGTGGCTTCAGTGTCAGCGACCTCACCGCTTCCTGGAAGAGCGGCCTGGCCCTGTGTGCCCTCATACACCACTTTCGCCCTGACCTCATGTGAGTCGCCTTTGGCCTTTGACCCCTTGCGCCTTATAATCCTACCCACCCGGCCAACGGTGGCGTCTGGACGCTTCAGTCGACTTGAGACGCTACCGATGCCTCACCTCGCATCCCATTATTCTACCTTTTGAGCTTTTGTTTCCCACAGGCTCAGGTGAGAGTGTTTTGTGTCTGTGCTCATGTGTGCATGTAAGCTCAGGCAAATGGGTCATTTGTACATGTTCCTGATTAATGCAGTTTTAATTACCTGCGTGGATGTGTGTCTCTCTTAACCCCAGGTCTTGTGTTTTGTGCACGAGTGTTCATGTTCCTTCTTTGACTCTCTCTTTCTGCAGTGACTTTGACTCTCTGAAAGAGGAGGAGGTGGAGGAGAATATGAGGCTGGGGTTGGAGGTGGCAGAGCAGGAGTTCGGCATTTCTCCTGTGATGACTGTTGAGGAGATGTCCTCGGTCAGTGAACCGGACACTCTCAGCATGGTCATGTATCTCAGCCAGCTCCACCAGCTCTTTAAGGATGCACTGCCCCCAAGTGGTGAGATTCTGAACATTGTTTAGCAGGTTTATGTACATTTGATTGCCAGTCATTCTATTAGGAGATATGCATTCTAAATATAGATCTTCTTTGTTTTAGTTAGAGAAATCTTTGAAAGTGTATGCAGGCATGGATCGTTTTACAAGTTTATCCCTGGTTTGAAATTATAAACCAAGTGGTTTGAAACTTGAATGCTGATAGGGTAAAAGACGTGGTATATGCAAGCAATAAGGCATGAGAGGGTGTGGTATATGGCCAACACATACTGTGGGTATGACATCACAGAGATAGTTATTCTACAGTTACTTTATCCCTGGTATACTCATACCTATTCTACATTTAGTTTATCCCTGGTATACTCATACTTATTCTACAGTTAGTTTATCCCTGGTATACTCATAGTCATTCTACATTTAGTTTATCCCTGGTATACTCATAGTCATTCTACATTTAGTTAATCCCTGGTATACTCATACTTATTCTACAGTTAGTTTATCCCTGGTATACTCATAGTCATTCTACATTTAGTTTATCCCTGGTATACTCATAGTCATTCTACATTTAGTTAATCCCTGGTATACTCATACTTATTCTACAGTTAGTTTATCCCTGGTATACTCATACCTATTCTACAGTTAGTTTATCCCTGGTATACTCATAGTTATTCTACAGTTAGTTTATCCCTGGTATACTCATACCTATTCTACAGTTAGTTTATCCCTGGTATACTCATAGTTATTCTACATTTAGTTTATCCCTGGTATACTCATAGTTATTCTACATTTAGTTTATCCCTGGTATACTCATACTTATTCTACACTTAGTTTATCCCTGGTATACTCATACTTATTCTACACTTAGTTTATCCCTGGTATACTCATAGTTATTCTACATTTAGTTTATCCCTGGTATACTCATAGTTTTTAAAGATGCCCTCTGAGAGATTTGCTTATAAACAACAAGACTATTTGAGCTGGATGTGTAAGCATCACAGTGACAGGACCCTGCATTTAGCCGTGGTATATTGGCGATACACCATAAACCCCCAATATGCCTTGTCTCCTCTCATTTATAACTATATTCCCCTCTTCCTCATAACTTCAACAACTCGCTAAGCAAAAGGTGGTTGAAAGCACATTATGCCTGTGGTGGTAGAGGCTGAGCGATGGCCTGGCGGTTGTCTCCCCTCTACTTCCTCTAGAATCCCAGGCGGAGGTGGTCCCAGATGGGAGGGCTGCTCTGATTGGTCCGGCGTCCCTCCTCAGCCGGCTGGGCCACAGTCCGTCCCGGAAGCGAAACCCTAAGGTACACAGCAGACTCTCCTGCCTGGGTGTGGGTCTCTACCTTCATGTGGGTACACGCCCGTTTCACTGTGGCCCCTCCGACCAGGAGCAGAAGGAGAAAGACGCGGAGGGGAAGAGGAGGAAGACCAGTCGACCGTGTCTGGAGGACGTGAGACAAGACCTCCGATTGGTGGACAGTTACGTGGTGAGCGGAACCTGTCGCCCTCGGTAACAGACATGGTAGATAGCTGAGAGAGAGCCCTGAATGAAACGACGAGGCTTTATGATGCTTAACTCGACACCATTCGACGTTCACAGGAGGAGGCTGCAACGTGCTGCGTGGGCGGATCAAGCCAGAGTCGGGTGCGCTCTATGGCCAATCGGCTGCTGGCCAAGTTTGAAGAGAACGCCCCTTGCCCCTCCTCTACTCCAGCTGCAGTGCTACGCAGACAGGTGTGAAGGGAGTCAGATCCCTCTACTCTTGGGTGTGAAGGGAGTCAGATCCCTCTCCTGTTGAGTGTGAAGGGAGTCAGATCTCTCTGCTGTTGGGTGTGAAGGGAGTCAGATCCCTCTGCTGTTGAGTGTGAAGGGAGTCAGATCCCTCTGCTGTTGGGTGTGAAGGGAGTCAGATCCCTCTGCTGTTGAGTGTTGAAGCTAATTTCATGCAATTCAGTGCATTTTTCCAGGGGCATGTTCACCATTGGACAGATAGAAACTTAAACAATCAGTTGGGGACCAGAAAAAGATTTTTCTGAAGATTATATAGCTGGTTGCTACGTCTGAAGAACATGTACACTGGCTAACTAAGTGACTGTCACTTAAAAAGTGCACACATTTTGCAATAGTACACTGTGTCTACACGCCTAACTCTGAAGAGATCTAGATCAGAGCGGAGTGACTTACCTTGTCTTGGAGGATCTTGGGGCTAAGCCAGATTAGTTTCTCTCCGGCAGACATTTCAAGAGTCAGGGTCACTGGGACATGATGAGCTAACAGACTGTCGCTTGGAGCTGCACAGCAAGTTACTTGGGTTGGAGGGAGCGCTGTGATTGGACAGAGGTGTTGGGATGTGCTCTAGTCCCAGACTACAGTCTGGGTTGTGTTTTGGGCCAAAAGTAGCCACGGCCCTCGCTCTCTCTACTAACTCTGCTAACTGACCACTAGGGGGACTCCATGCCCACACTGCCACCCCCTCCGACCTCTCCTGAACCCCAGGAGAGCCTCACCCCTGTGGCTTCCACAGCCACCTGGAAACAGGTACAAGCCCGTGCTCTCCAGAGGAACGCCCCCTCTGTCTCTCTCGTAGCGTGGGTTTGCTGTGCATCACAACGTGTCCCTCTCTCTCCCTCACCCTGACTCCCCCTCTGCCAACTTGACCCGTCTAACTGCAGAAACGCACAGCGCAGCAGGAGCAGATGAGTTTCAAGTACAAGGAGAAGGTCAAGTGTCACACTCTGCCCTGCAGGGGGGAGCAGGTACGCCATCCCAGAGGCCCCTGGGTATTGTAGGCGGGGTATAGATTAGCAGTGAGGTCCCGACCATTTATTAACCCTGCGATGTTAATCTGTAGACGGATGTGTGACGTCGTCCGGTTGGCTTCTGTGCTTCCCTGATGTTTGTGTGCGACACAGAAGACCGACTTTTAGGATTGTCTTTCAACAGGTGGCGTCGATCCTACGCGACCCGAATTCCCTCAACCAACAGACAAACGTTACACTGTCTGACGTAAGGCAATTGATTGTAGTCTTAGGTTAGAAAAAACATTCGGGCCAAACCACAAATCTGCATTTACACACTGACAGATCCAGGGTTGGTGTCAGCAGTAAGACAAATGTTTAACAATGCCCCTAGTGTTGAGGTGTGGGCTTTGACTTGACTCATGTGGTTTACGAGGTAGCCTCAGGACACAGTCCTATATGATGTTGTGAATCATTAAGAACTGTTGTTTCTGAGGGAAGAGAGTGAACTGAACTTGAGTCAGGGCGCAGCTTGTTCGGTCTTCAAAGTATTCTGGATGAATTCACTGCAGGGCTTGTGGCATGTGACCCTCTGCTACTGAAACTGTCTCATTTAGCTTTCTGAAAAAGCAGAGTACGTGTATCCATGTACCCATGGGTTTTTTTTGTGGTTGCACAGCAGTTTTTTGCAAAACAAGTTTTCTCTCTGTATCTGCAAGCTTCTATTTTCAGCATTTTTCTGTGTATCTCCTAAATTTGGTGTTTGGTCAGTTGGGGATTGTTTTTCTTTTGGTTACACTTTAATTAATAGATATACGATTTAATGACTGTAAAGAGCTTCCAATTGTGGACATATGGTTTTCTAGAGCACTTGTTTTTGACCTCATACATTGAACAGGTATAGCACAAAATGGTTCACTTTCATTTTGTCACTGTGTGTGTGTGTGTGTCTGTGTTTTCTCCCGTTGTCTTTTAGCAATACATTCAGATGTACTCAGGGGGAGTTATGTCACTGGCTGAACAGATATCCAGTCAGCTTCACAGTCAGGATTCCCCGCCACCTCAGCCCGTTCCAGATAAGAAGGAACCGGTAAGCCTAAACGCCGAACGAGTCGGTTTGAACAAAACATTCTTCGGCCATTCGGCGAAACCCTGTAGCACAGCGGAAACACTTCTCCTTCCCTCCCATCTCGCCCAGACGGGCGCACGGCTGATGTGGGCGGGGCCGAGCGGCGCCAGTGACGTGTGTTTCTTCTGCGGTAAGCGCGTGTACGTGATGGAGAGGCTCAGCGCCGAGGGACTGTTCTTCCACCGGAGCTGCTTCCAGTGTGACCACTGCAGCTCCACCCTTCGCCTGGCCTCCTACGCCTTCGACCGGCCGAGCGGTGAGCCCCCGGGGAGGGGGGAGAGGGGGTGTAGTGTCAAGACGGGGGGGCGCGCCCCCGGTTCATTCCCCTGCCACACCATACTAGCCGGGAGCCCGGCGAGGGGCAGCAATGAACGGCAGGGTCGCTGGCCTGTTCACCCGCTTTAGTGACTCTGAAACCGGAGGCCTGCAGGAAAATAGTGGCTCCTAGTGGTACAATTAACACCCATCGCATTTGTCCTAAGTACATGTCTGGTGGAGAAGTGAGAAGCAGAAGGGCTGGTGGTAATTGATATCTGTTGTGTGCTCTATGACGCACGCAAACAGATATGGTGGTAATTGATAACTGTTGTGTGCTCTATGACGCACGCAAACAGATATGGTGGTAATTGATATCTGTTGTGTGCTCTATGACCCACGCAAACAGATATGGTGGTAATTGATAACTGTTGTGTGCTCTATGACGCACGCAAACAGATATGGTGGTAATTGATAACTGTTGTGTGCTCTATGACGCACACAAACAAATATGGTGGTAGTTGATAACTGTTGTGTGCTCTATGACGCACACAAACAAA
>JACXGK010006470.1:0-28678 GCA_016801125.1 Novumbra hubbsi
GGGGAAACGGGTAGAGGGACAGGGACTGGTGTTGGGGAGAGGGACAGGGACTGGTGTTGGGGAAACGGGCAGAGGGAGAGGGACTGGTGTTGGGGAAACAGGGAGAGGGAGAGGGACTGGTGTTGGGGAAACAGGGAGAGGGACAGGGACTGGTGTTGGGGAAACGGGGAGAGGGAGAGGCACTGGGACTGGTGTTGGGGAGATAGGGAGAGGGACTGGCGTTGGGGAAACAGGGAGAGGGACAGGGACTGGCGTTGGGGAAACAGGGAGAGGGACAGGGACTGGCGTTGGGGAAACAGGGAGAGGGACAGACTGAGGAGGAAGAGGGGAGCAGACACGGCAGACCAGGCTGAGGGGAATCCCAGCCGCCGCCTCGTCCAGATACCAGGGCCGCAGTCACTCCTTCCACATCAGGCAGCGCTGCAGAAAGCTTTCCCTGTCCTCCTTCTATGCCTCTGAAGGTACCGGTTTGAAGGGCTTTAGCCCCAGCCACGCCCTCCACCATCTGGCCTGCTCCTCCAGATGCCAGTCAAAGGAGCCCTCCGATGACTGCTCATCCTGCTGGGTCAGAAGCCACAGGGTGTCCTCGTTTCCCGGGTCCTAGGTCAGCAGGGGCTCCGGAGAGAGCCCCCACGAGTTGGGCAACAGGGGCCCTTCGTCGTTTTCCGACGCATCCTGGTCCTCCCACTCTCCCAGCTGCAGGGACTTTCTCCTGAGCCCCCAAGTAGGGAGGCAGGATTGTTGACTTGATCAAATAGATAGAAGATAGATTTCAGAACTGCAGTGGAATATGCTGATAATCGGGAGTTGTACCCTACCAATGTTCATGTTTATTTGCCTTTTGAAAGATTTTGAGAGGCTTGAAATGTCCACACACACCAGCACAGTGTTCACCCAGCTGAGCCCCCTCCCTAAATGTCCACACACACCAGCACAGTGTTCACCCAGCTGAGCCCCCTCCCTATAATAGTGTTTGCCGTCATAAAGCACAACAGGCGTCACACAAATGTAAAGAACAAGTGGAGATGCAGAAGTTGCTGTTCTCCTAGACAGCAGTTTATTTAGAGTAATTGACCGTATAATTACTGCGATGTTTGGGGATTGCACATGCACAGCCTATACACTAACAAATGATATTCAACTCGTGATACGGAAATGTTACCTGGGTGATTTATAAAATGTTTACTATTAAAGTATGCAAAGGCCTCAGTTATATACAATTATGTTAAAACACCAAAATAAAAGATATGAAGCAGAACATGACAGATTCCACCACCATATATAACACGATTATGTTAATAGTCAGATATGATGATACATAAACATATACCAGTAAATCTCACAAGGAGGAGTGAGGGCCAACTTCAATCATGTTTGAAATTATGATTATGTGGCGTTTATATTGCCAAAAGTAAGCAAAGGTAAGCATCATATTGTCGCTGTCAGGCAGAAACCATGTATCTCCATATTTTATTTTTAAATATTTTGTCACATTTCACGTCAATCTTTGGGTTTTAGACGTATTTAACCAAAAACAATGTGTCTGTCTTCATCTGAGGTGCAGCAACACATTCTTTTATGAAGGACTGCAGGGAAATCACGGTAGGTTGGAGCACGGTCACCATTTCTGCTTATTGTAAACCACTTACCACTTACCACTTATTGTAAACCACTTTACCACTTATTGTAAACCGCTTCTTTTTTCAGACAGGGACTCTGATTTGTCGCTGAGTTATTGTTTTGTATTGCGATCTATCAATCCCCTTTTGTTTATAACTACATTTCCATGTTTTAACAACCATTATGGAACTATGGTACCTGAAGTCTTGAAATGTAATTTCACCTTCTTGATTAGAAAAAGGTTTTTGCATGTTTGCTAAATGTGAAGTTTTTTAACATAACTATAATCTCAAGTAACCTACTCAGTACCGCTAGAGCAGCCGGCTCTCTCAAACATAAATAGTACAAAGGCTTGTTTATGTAAAATAGTGTTGTTTTGGGGTGTTTTGTCTGCCTCTTTTTGACTTTTATGACAACCCCGGTTGCTTGTTTCTCTTGTGATATCTGACTGCACTGGGATTGACTGCAGTTTGTCTACAATTTGCCATCTAGTTACAGGCTGATATTTTCTTCAATTGCCTGTTCATAGCACTTTTATTATAATAGATTTTTTACAAAATGTATTTAACAACAAGAAAAACCGAGCTACAATAAACTTTGTAATTTGATGATAACTTAATGCAATGATAATTCTGCCTCTGATGGGACTGACAATCAGATACATTTGAGCTTGATTTTGGTAATATATTAATAGAATATTGACACATGCATGTATTTTACCATATTCACAATACCAACTTTTACTGTGTTTGATTATTTTAAAAACCCTGAGTAACCATTTATTATTATTATTTTAAAAACCCTGAAAAGTAACAGTTTTGGGTTTTCGCCCGACAGTGACAATATGTTACCTCTATGGGCTATAATTTTGTGTATGGTGGTGTTAAGGATTGAATATTTGACTTGGAAAATACAGCATTTAAACCGGACATTTAGACTGAACAAGATTTTGTTGCAGAAAATCGAATCCATCTATTAGTTGCTTTGAGCATGATTTAAGTGACCAGTCAAGGATATATTAAAAAATTTGAACGTTTACGAAGAAAAATCAGCTGCTTTACTGAAACTTTGTGGATTCTACTAAGAAACATTGGCGGGAAGTCTTACCTCAACAAGGATGATGACATTGATGTCAAAAGCTGAGAATCAGTTTGTCAGGTCTTTACTGGACCACTAGACTAGGCAGGTACACCTTATTCAAGATAAAACCGTCTGCAACTGAGGATGACTGTTTTCAACCAACAGGCCTATAGAAGAACTTGCTGAGCTCCTCATTCCAAAACCCCACCATGTTCGAGGTCAAGAACAGAATGGCCAAGACAAAAGTGTCTTATGGAGGTGTCAGGAGCAAGTGCACAAGTACCTCTAGCAGAACAATGACCAGTTCATGTGAGACACCTGATAATCCCCATGAATTTATCCCAACAGAATTTTAGCGAAAGACAGAGGAAAACGTAGGACCTGACAGACTACAGCAAATACCAGTGTTCATAAAACAGAGGCATCAGAGACTTATAGGCTAACTGAGGGGATAGATGCCACAGGGAACATGTTATTTTCCGATATGTATTAAACGTTAAACTGAGTTGAATGATTATTATCCAGAGACACTTCTGAACTGTTGATATCACAAACCTTATCCAGCATTTCACAAACATTTTACAAATAATAGTGATCCTAAGATATGCAGCATGTACAAGGTAGCTACTCCCATCATCTAATGTATTAACTATGTCTGATTCAGAAATGGCCAGAATATGAATGTTTCTGTTCCTCTGTCTGCTGAGAGTGTATAGTCTTAGGAGGCAGACTAACAAGCTAATAATACTAATGGGGTGATGCAGCTCAATGGGAATTATGTTACACATTTTAGCACCCTGTGCTGTGAGGTTATCTAGCCAAACACTCATTGAATTATATAGTAATATTGGGAATTACCTAAGGGCTGGGGCTGTGTGAGTGCCACTGAGTGCTTCTTTCACGTCTTAAGACAGCCTTTGTATGCTGTGGTACCTGGGATGTATTCTGTCTTTGCTTAAAGGATCCCTCTGCTTCCACAACGGATCGAAGATGTCAATAAAGGCTTCTTTCACTGAAGCACAGTATCTTTTAACACAGTTTTTCATTTCAAAGAGCTTGTTTGATCCATGGCCAAATTATAGTACTGGACCAGAGATAAATAACTGCTTATCAGCATACTGTGTTTGTTGTGTCATGCACTCAGTTCCCCAGTTTAATAAAAAAAACTTCAAACAGATCACCACAATCAAATAAGTGCCCTTTCAAAAATACATTTAAAAATAAATTGCATGAATTGGGCTAAAACAGAGTTACTAATGGAATTGGAAAGTTTACTTAATAATTACTATAATGTTAAATAATTTCACATTGACGCTTTACATTAAGGAATTGCCTTCATTTCTTAGAACAAGAATAGACTAACTAGTTTCAGAAGAAAGTTCTTTGTATCTGGACATTTTGAGCCTGTAATTGAACCTACAGTAGCTGATGCTTCAGATACTCAACTAGTCTAAAGAAGGACAATTGTATTGCTTTAACAGTTTTCAGCTCTGCTAACATAAGTCTCGTAGGGTTTGGACTTGGATAAGCCATCACCACCATTGGAACTCAGGAGTGATGATGGCTGATAATGGTCCTCTTTATGCTTATGTTGATATTCCTTTAAACATCCGACAATACTATTTGAAGATGGAAAGTGTAGCAAGATATTTTTTGTATACTTGAGGAGGCTTTCAGTACACTGACATCGGACAACCTCCTGATACACTTCAACTCCATTCTGAAATCCTAGTGCAATCTACTGTGCACTACAAAAGAATAGCACACGTTAAATATGAGCCAAACAGAGTAAATATAAAATCATTAACAAACACTCAGCACTATTCTATGCTAAAAAAATATATTTTGTATATTATTGTACTTTATCAATTGTAATTCCTATAAATGTGTTCTTAAACAGATACAAATACAATTGTGTACATACAATATATTTCCAAAATTGTACTAACCTTTGTCTGCATTTTTAATAGCCATTTTAATTTTCTATGAGAAATGAGCATTACAAAATGTGCATTTAATTAATTTCCCATTTCTTTATAGATTTTATGTATGCTTTTTGTCTAAATGCCCTTGTAACAAGAAAAGGTCATGATGCCAATAACCTAAATAGTTGACCAGAAGCAAGGGAAAAATAATTGCCGGATTATGTAAAAAATCACTACATTATCCTATAGTATGCCTGAGATTCTCTACACGTGCACTGTAAATAAAATAATTATTCAACACTAGACAACTCAGTTTGTGTGTAAAACTTATTTCAATCCTATTGCATCCTGTACATAATCTTGTACATTTGTAATCATATCAAATAAATAAAATAATTGGGATTAAATAGAGCTCGGTATTTGTTTTATTGGTAACACTTTATTTACACTTTATTGAGTCCCAAATGTGTTTCTGTAGATGATCTACAGATTACCTACCGACTATTATTAACATTTTTGCATTTTATCAGGCAATCATTTTGGACCTGGCTGTCGCTACACTTTTCAGTCATACATGTACAGCTAACTTTACAAGTGGCTGTGATCAACATGCTAGGGTGTACCTGAATAAGAGATCCTCACAAATACAAAGAGGATGTAAGCATTCTAACAAGGTATACATTGGTATATCCTGGTATTGAGTTGTGGCTAACAAGTATATAACACAAGTTCAGAATACCTGCTTGAAGATGGCCCCCAAACCAATGCAAGTCTTTGGCAAAATAGGATTAATCATTTGTGATGGTTTGTGCTGCTATAATGTTTTTTGAGACAGGTCATTCTGATGTCTCCACAACATGCTCTAAGTGCTGGTTTGTGTCCTGGTTTGTGTCGCAAAAAATATTTTGGTTTGTGCTGCTGCTTTAAATATTAGACATTTAATTACAGGTGATGACATCACCAGCCCCCCCAACATGCTCCAAATAGATGTTGACCTTCCATAGTTCTTACATGTTCTCTAATGATTACAAAGTTAACACAGTCTTTTATGCCAAGGCACATAGGAGGCGGTCAACGGTCATAGACAACCATTACACAGCCAATAGGAATGGTCTATCCCACAAAATACCCCCACCGGCATGCTCTAACCCATACAACCAATGACCAAAGTCTCAAAGACAACCCCCATTAGGAGGCGTACACAGCAGGTGTGGGGCCCGTCAGTAACAGGGATCACATGGTAACAGGGATCACATCCTGTTATTGTCATTTGTTCAGAGTTAATCAGCACTATCATACATTGTGTCAAACTTACAGCATATTCTGACAGTTTACAGCAGAAACCAGCACAAACGATTGAGCCTATTTTGCTCATTAGTTTTGCTTTCGGTGGGGGGCCAACTTCCAGGTGTTCAAAATGGAACTTTCAACATCTCAACACTTCTCAATTCAAGGCTAGCACATTAATGTACATAGTGGCCTAGTGTTGCTTATGGTTGGCTTCATTATCATGGCTACCATTCACAGTGTTATACTTTGTGATTCAGGAAAAGTTCCAAACCGAGACAGTTCTTATGCTCAGGTCAATATATAATTTACGTTTAATACTTTTTTCTTATAACTTCCTGTAAGAACTTCCTGTAAGATGTAAGACCTCTTTACTCATCGCCATTGGGCTCCCGTGTCCAGAGGCAATGCTTGATGATCAACATAGCTATAGTTTACGACTCCTCCCTGGTCATCCTCATCCAGCTCCTCCAGACACTGGCTATTCTGGTCTGAACCATCCTCTTCCTGCACATTGTGACTGCGCATATTGACCTTCTTGTTGCTGTTCCTCACCGAGGCTTCCAGCGCTTTCTGTTTGCGGTAAAAGTGGGAGAACTTGTTGAAGATGATAGTGATGGGTAGAGCCACCACCAGGGTGCCGCCTAGAATGCATCCGCTCGCTGCCAGCTTGCCAGCGACCGTTACAGGGACCACGTCACCGTAGCCCACGGTGGTGATGCTGACGGTGCCCCACCACCAGCAAGCAGGGATGGTGTCCAGCCCCACGTCCTCCTCATACTCAGCCGTGTAGGCAAAGCCCGAGAAGACGCACACGCCCACTCCCAGGTACAGCAGCAGAATCCCCACCTCCCTGTAACTGTGCTACAGACACAAAATACAATCATGTGAGACAGGCATGTACAAAGCGCTTTCGCAAAGAAATAAGACCCCTTCACTTTCTTCTGAAATAGATAAAACAGATTTCTTCCTCATAAATCTACACACAATACCCTTCAATGGCAAAGCAAAAACAGAAATGTACAATTTGCAAATAAAAAAATAAGAAATGGAAATATCCCGTTAACTACAAACACTGTCTGGAGTTGGCATCCTGGCCAAACCAGATGGTCACTCTGACAGGACTCCAGAGTTACAGTGTGGAGGTAGGAGAACTTTCCAGAAGCCTCAGTAAAAGGGACATGACATGGTGGAGGCAGTATAATGCAGTGGACTGGGAGACTAGTTAGGACTGAGGTAAAGATGAAAGCACGAGTGGCTTCAGGACTTGTCTTTGAGTGACCAGGTCGAAATCTGGACTTGAATGTGATCAAACACTCTGTATATACACTGCTCCAATAAAATTAAGGGAACACATAATCATCACAGTTTCACACCAAGTCAATTAAACTTTAGGGTTATCAATCTGTCCAGATTGTGAATCAATGACTGTGAATCAATTAACCTTCAGGGATATCAATTTGTCCAGATTGGAAGCATAAGCCATTGTGAATCAATGACTGTGAATCAATGAAACTTCAGGGATATCAATCTGTTCAGATAGGAAGCATAAGCCATTGTGAATCAATGACTGTGAATCAATGAAACTTCAGGGATATCAATCTGTTCAGATAGGAAGCATAAGCCATTGTGAATCAAATACTGTGAATCAGTGAAACTTCAGGGATATCAATCTGTCCAGATAGGAAGCATAAGCCATTGTGAATCAATGTCACTTGTTTTGATGACCAAAAACAAGTGACCAAACGGTCAGAAACAGACTTCATGAGGGTGGCATGGGGGCCCAACGTCCCATAGTGGGACCTGTGCTCACAGCCCAGCACTGTGCGGCTCCATTGGCTTTCACCAGAGAACACCAGAATGAGCATTTCCACCATTGGCACCCTGTTCTCTTTACAGAGCAGGTTCACCCTGAGCACATGTGACAGATGTGAAAGTGTCTGGAGACGCCGTGGTGAACGCTATGCTGCCTGCAACATCATCCAGCATGACCGGTTTGGCAGAGGGTCAGTGATGGCCTGGGTAAGCATATCTTGGAGAGTTGCACAGATCTCTTAGTGCTAGCTGACAGTACCCCGACTGCTGTTAGGTACCAGGTTGAAATCCTCAGACCCGTCGTCAGACCTTAACTTGGTGCAGTGGGCCCTGGGTTCCTCCTGGTGCAGGACATTGCCCGGCCTCATGTGGCCAGAGTGTGTAGGCAGTTCCAGGATTACAAAGGCATTGAAGCCATTGAAATTCCCCAGACCTGAATCCAATTGAGAACCTCTGGGACGTTAGTATCAGTGAATCCGATGCCGCCAAGTGGCACCACACACTGTCCAGGAGCTCACTGATGCCCGGATCCAGGTCTGGGAGGAGATCCCCTGGGACACCATCTGCGTCTCATCAGGAGCATGCCTGTGATTTGAATTGTTTACGCTGATTTTCGGTGTGAGTTTGAATCCCGCCCTCAATTCGCTGGTCATTTTTGTTTCCATTGACTGTTCTCAACAAAATGCACAATATACAGTAAAGATTTTGATCTTTAATATATTTTGTTCATCGAGACCCTATGTGTGATTTAAGTGTTCCCTTTTGAGCAGTGTATGTGTGTATATTTACAGCTGTTCCTTTTAATATACGTTGTATGTTAATATACGTTGTATATTTACCATAGATTTATCATTTAAGAACACATTGTGACTTACAGCATTAACCTTAAGAGCAATAAAAGTACAATGGGCCTCATTCACCAAAATCTTTCTCTTAAATGTGTTTGTGAGAAAGGTCCTAATAAAAGTCTATGTCAGATTCATGGCAAGTTCTGAAACCACGGAATTGTTAGCAGCTATGGTCTTATTGTCATGATTCACAAGTACGGTGATGAAACACAGGGGCAGAGTTTTAGGATTAGCAAACCGGCAGGCAGTCCACAAACAGGAAAGCAGTCCACAAACAGGCAAGCAGTCCACAAACAGGCAAGCAGTCCACAAACAGGCAGGCAGTCCACAAACATGCAAGCAGTCCACAAACAGGCAAGCAGTCCACAAACAGGCAAGCAGTCCACAAACAGGCAGGCAGTCCACAAACATGCAGGCAGTCCACAAACAAACAGGCAGTCTACAAATAGGCAGACAAACAGGGCAGAATGAAGAATAATGTAATGTAAATAAAAAAAAATATATATATTATTACTAATGAAATATAATAGTAATTTTATTCCTATACAATATAAAATTGTTGAATTGAAGAAAACACAATAACAAATTATTTGGCACAAACATGTTAGCACTCAAATGTGCGTCATTGTGGTTGTGAGCGTGTGTTGAATCTACGTGGAAACTGTGTTGATGTGTCTTCATAACAATGGTTGGTGAATGTGGCCCAATATATTTTATACCATGCCTGCTCTGGGATTTGATCTAGCAACCTTTTGGAAATTACTAATGAATTTTGCCTGACCCTTTCTACCTTTGTTTGTCTACACTGCAGCAGGTGTTTTCTGATCTTACCTTATGAGGTCTGGATCCTGCCTGTTTTCTGTTCCACCAGGTACCCAGGTCTAAAATGGCACTGCTCCACTATTACTATTAGATACTGTATGTTTCTATTATTACTATTACATACTGTATGTCTCCACTCTTACTATAAGATACTGTATGTTTCCATTATTACCATTAGATATAGTATGTTTCTATTATTACTATTAGATACTGTATGTTTCCATCATTACCATTAGATACTGTATGTTTCCATTATTACTATTAGATACTGTATATTTCCATTATAACCATTAGAGACTGTATGTTTCTATTATTACTATTAGATACTGTATGTTTCCACTATTACTATTATATACTGTATGTTTCAGTTATTACTATTAGATACTGTATGTTTCTATTATTACTATTAGATACTGTATGTTTCCATTATAACCATTAGATACTGTATGTTTCTATTATTACTATTACATACTGTATGTCTCCACTCTTACTATAAGATACTGTATGTTTCCATTATTACCATTAGATATAGTATGTTTCTATTATTACTATTAGATACTGTATAATTCATTTATTACTATTAAATACTTTATGTCTCCACTCTTACTATAAGATACTTTATGTTTCCATTATTACATTAGACACTGTATGTTTCTATTATTACTATTAGATACTGTATGTTTCCATCATTACTATAAGATACTTTATGTTTCCATTATTAAATTAGACACTGTATGTTTCTATTATTACTATTAGATACTGTATGTTTCCATCATTACCATTAGATACTGTATGTTTCCATTATTACTATTAGATACTGTATATTTCCATTATAACCATTAGATACTGTATGTTTCTATTATTACTATTAGATACTGTATGTTTTCATTATTACTATTAGATACTGTATGTTTCTATTATTACTATTAGATACTGTATGTTTCTATTATTACTATTAGATACTGTATGTTTCCATTATTACCATTAGATACTGTATGTTTCTATTATTACTATTATATACTGTATGTCTGCACTCTTACTATAAGATACTGTATATTTCCATTATTACCATTAGATACAGTATGTTTCTATTATTACTATTAGATACTGTACATTTCCATTATTACAATTAGATACTGTATGTTTCTATTATTACTATTATATACTGTATGTCTCCACTCTTACTATAATATACTGTATGTTTCCATTACTGCCATTAGGTGCTGTATGTTTTCTATTATTACTATTAGATACTGTATATTTCTATTATTACTATTAGATACTGTATGTATCCACTCTTACTATAAGATACTGTATGTTTCTATTATTACTATTAGATACTGTATAATTCATTTATTACTATTAAATACTTTATGTCTCCACTCTTACTATAAGATACTTTATGTTTCCATTATTAAATTAGACACTGTATGTTTCTATTATTACTATTAGATACTGTATGTTTCCATCATTACCATTAGATACTGTATGTTTCCATTATTACTATTAGATATTGTATATTTCCATTATAACCATTAGATACTGTATGTTTCTATTATTACTATTAGATACTGTATGTTTTCATTATTACTATTAGATACTGTATGTTTCTATTATTACTATTAGATACTGTATGTTTCCATTATTACCATTAGATACTGTATGTTTCTATTATTACTATTATATACTGTATGTCTGCACTCTTACTATAAGATACTGTATGTTTCTATTATTACTATTATATACTGTATGTCTCCACTCTTACTATAATATACTGTATGTTTCCATTACTGCCATTAGGTGCTGTATGTTTTCTATTATTACTATTAGATACTGTATATTTCTATTATTACTATTAGATACTGTATGTATCCACTCTTACTATAAGATACTGTATGTTTCCATTATTACCATTAGATACTCTATGTTTCTATTATTACAATTATGTACTGTATGTCTCCACTCTTACTACAAGATACTGTATGTTTACATTATTACCATTAGATACTGTATGTTTCCATTTAGAATTTTAGGTATTGTTTGTTTCCATTATAAACATAAAATACTGTACTTTTCCACTCTTACTATTAGATACTATATTTTATGGAAATGTTCTCATATTAAAATTGTTACATAAGGCAAGGCAGGCACCCTTGTCGTAACTGAGATCAGTTTTTTGACGTAACATGCTTATAATGTGATTTCTTCTTTTAAACTGAAATGATGTACTTGTTTTTATCATTTAATAAAATGTTTTTATTTTGGATATGGTTTCTTAGACACTTTACCTATGGCTCAACTTGACTATTTCCTGGAGTGGCAGATATGCTATGGAATTAGCGCGTATGACCCAGAGGTTGCTCAAGCGTTTCCTCAAGGAGACTGGGTAAACAATCTGCCGTTCTGTCATTGAGCAAGATGATACAATTATGAATATGACACAGAATTACTTAAAAACATTTGATATGAACATACGTTCTATATGCAGTAAATGTATGACACACGTCTTCATAGCATGTTGCCATGAAGATGTGATGTGGTTCTGCTTGCAGGGCTCACCCGTAGTGTTGCTCCCAGAGACCTGAGGCCTGTTGAATGTCTGGCCAGCTTCAGCACCCTGAATATCCTCATCAGGCGAAACACCTGAACCAGCTTCCCCAGGTTCCCCAGCTCTGATTCGCTGCCCAGTGCCAGGTCTATAGGCAGTGTTAAATAGATGGGCAACACAGATACAATGTCGATTATATTGAGCGGGTGGCGGAAGAACTTCCTCCTGTTGGGGGCCAACAGCATCCGGGTCACCACCTCAAACGTGAACCAGCAGATGCAGAAGAACTCCAGTGCCTGCAGGGTCTGGTCCTCCACGGGTTTGCCATCCTGGTCAAAGTGCCTGTACTCCGGAAGGCTGTTAATGCACATAATGGCGATGGAAGTCAGCACCACGCCTATGGAGAGGAAGCTAAAGAGTTTGCTAGGAATGGAGTAGCCTGGGTTCTCTAGAGTCAACCATAGGCACTTCCTGGCGTTTCCGCACTGCATGTCCTGGAAATGTTGGATGTCTTTATTCAGGTCTGAGATCTCATCCATGGAAGTGTCCACGCTGCTAACATCACTTTCCTCGTCCCAGCTCTTGTGACGGCTCTCCAGTTTGCGGTCATGGTAACGATAGCTACAACAGCTGTCTAGGAAGAACTCATTGATTCCCCAATATTCAATCTCCTGGCAGAAAGAGAAGATGCATAGTTCCTCCATGATGTGGAGTTTGCCAGTCTGGTAGAAGTGCAGCACATAAGGAAAGAGTCCTGGGTTACGGTCAAAATAGAACTCTTGTTGTTGAACATCGTAATCGTCACAAACCTGCAGTATGGCCTCTTCCGACTCACAAGCCAGCAGGCGTCCCAAACGAGTGTCTGGAAAGTTGCGTAAAGTGCTTGTGTGTAGGCTGCGCTTCAGGCCACCAACATTGATGTGCAACAGGATATCCTCTGGGTTTTGGAACCAGGCTGGGAGACTCTTTTTCACCATGTTGCCCACTAAAAGATAAAAAGTTTCCTTATGAAGATACCTTGACCAGCAAACTACCTTGTAAAATCTGTGAAGACGATTTACTATACTATAAACTACACTGACATGAACTAACAATATATGTTGACTTGAGTGGTATGCAATACTTGGTTGCATACGTTTGCACAGCCTGTAATTAACACTTTGTGAACAATCTTTTTTCTGGGAGTATAAAGTCTGGTTGGCTAAGTCTCTTTCATACCACTGTTCCTAGCAGAAGAAGCTCTGTGAAATTCAGCTAATAATACAGTGAAGGGCAAAGACACGTCAAAATGTATTTTAAAATAAGATACCAAATACCCTCACTTTAAGTTAAAAAATAAACTACAAAGTACCGCAGCCACACCATGTATTAACTATTGTATTTTTGTATTTTAAAAATACAAAAAATACTTTTTCAAGGGAGCATGAAATCATTTCGCAAAACATCTATCACCCGGTTCGATCAATCCCTTCAGTAGTACCCACTTGAGTAAGTATACAATGATTGATTGTAACATCTTTTCTCTGACTAACCATTCTTGAGATTAACTTCAACCAGTTAACAAATCAAAGATTCACATGTCCTTGTGATCACCCAGATGAAGGTTAGTTTTAAAGTACCCAATAATTTAATGTTTACCCAACAGTTTGCTAATGACTCATAATTGCATCCTAATCTAGTTACATTGTGTTTGGTAATGAAGGGCCTACTGCTTCAGCAATACTGACTCAATGGCAAACAAAGTCATTCATGAAAAGACTGATGGCACCATTATTCATAGCAACTAGTATTTATTAATTTCATTGTTAATCATAAATATAATAATAAATTGAACAAGTTACACCATATTGTGGCATTATAATGTAATGTTGTACAAAACGGAAATGCTGATTTTTTTTTTTGCACAACCTACGAACACCTAACATAGGCTAAAAGTAGCAAGCTAACATTCACTGTGAGGGCCAAATAGTTGGGTCAAATAGTAAGCTAGACTATTATGGTAATTGGTCAATGATTTACTCTAGGCTAATAAAAAAAATCAGCACTTAACATGAGCTGCTAAAAATTTCGATGGCCTTGTTCATCTTCTTCTGAACAATGGAATGCGGAAGTGGACACTGGCGCGATTAGCTGCCGCTGCTTTCTGCCTTTTCTCCCAATTGTGTGTTTTGTTGCCGTCCTTACTGCTTCTTATCGGTGTCAGAGTAGGGAATCTATTGGCAACACACTCAGCAACTTGCCTGCTAACTTTGATGGACTAACCTACATATATTGACTGTTAATTACCTTCATCCTGGTTGCTGCTCTCACGGCCTCATTGCCATTATCTCCTGTGTTTTCCTGGTCACCGACGTTTAATAATAGTAATAACTTGCTGGCCACCATGATGATCAACAGATCGTTTCTATGGATTGTTCTTGTCTGGATCACGCTATCATCCATACCTGATCCTGTTTCACCGATTCTCCAATACTCAATGGATGAACTTCTCCAACTACGACTCCACCTGTCCGACCCACCCTCTGTGTTACATCTTCACCTGGATCTGGCTCATCTCCATCGCCGTAAATATATCCACCGTGGCTCCGGACAGAGATTCAACATTGATTACACAAAGCCAGTAAAATCATTCTGGTCATCGTCACCTCGTCCTCCGAGAAAGCACAACCGTGTTGCCAACCACGGTGTGCTGGTTAACCTAGCCAGGTCAGCCAGCGCTAATCTCGGTAACAACAGCGTCTCCGTTGGGCTACTCAACATTTGCTCGCTCACCAACAAGGGTCCCCTGGTCCACGATATTCTACAGGACAACAAACTCGACTTTTTGTGCCTGACTGAAACCTGGCAGCAGCAGAACAACTACACACAGCTCAACCAGGCTGTGCCACCAGGTTGTGTCAACCAGGCTGTGCCACCAGGCTGTGTCAACCAGGCTGTGCCACCTGGGTTTGTGTACACCTGTCAATCACGCGCTGCCAGTCGAGGGGGCGGTGTCGCGATACTCTACACCAACAAGTGGAGTGTCTCCTGTCACGGTCTCTGGCTCCAACTCTTTTGAATCCATAATCCTACAGATTAGTGGCCCAGTCCCTACTATTTTAGCCACTATATCGTCCACCCAAGCCCAGCAATAATGCATTTTTAACTGATTTCTCTTCCTTTTTATCATCCATCTGCTCCATGTCCCCTAATGTCATAATACTGGGTGATTTTAATATTCACATGGACAACACTAGCACCACTCTTACAAAGGACTTTTCTTCAGCCCATTGACAGTTTTGGATTACAGCAGCATATTGACTTCCCCACACACAACAAGGGACACATTCTGGATCTCATCTGCTGCTCTGGTTTAACCCCCTTAAATTGCACTGCTTCTGATCTTCCCATCTCTGACCATAAGTTCATTTCTTTTAGTGTCAATTTACCACCATCCAAAACAAATTCGCCTCGCTCCATCTCATTCCGAAACATCAAGAACATTGATCTCACTGCTTTCTCTGATGGAATTAACAATCTCCCCACAGACAACTCAGCCAACACTGATGAACTGGTTTCACAGTACAATGATGGACTCCACAATCTTCTGGACACCCTTGCTCCTCTAAAAACCCGGACGGTCTCCTTTACTCATTCTGAACCTTGGTACACACCTGCTCTGTGTCAGTTAAAAACAAAAGGACATCGCCTGGAATGTCTCTACAAAAAAACTGGACTAGTTGTTCATACGGACATATATGACAACCACATACTGCTCTACATGGATGCCCTATCAACAGCTAAATCCAAATTCTACACTCATTTCATTTCATCTGGCGAAGGGAACACTCAAGCCATTTTCTCCACAATCAATAAAATCTCACGACCGCCGAATACCCTCCCCCCCATCTGCTTTCAATTTCTCAGTGTAATAGTTTTATTTCATTTTTCAAAACCAAAATTGAAAATATTCACCAACAGCTCCCCTACTCACAAAATATGGATAACAGTGCACTCCCTCTACCTTCTTCTACCCCCCTTACTTTACTATATAGGTTCCGAACTCCCAACTGTCACTGAAATATCTGATATCATCCGAAAATCCAAATCATCCACCTGTCAGCTTGACCCCCTCCCCCCCCACCTAGTCAAAACCTTTTTACCTTCCCTCTCCTCTTTCATAACTAACATCATCCACTCCTCCCTTATCTCTGCTCATATTCCTTCCTCTCTCAAAACAGCTGCAATAACTCCAATACTTAAGATGCCTAGTGCAAATCCCAACAATCTAAATAATTTTCGACCCATTTCCAACCTGCCATTTATCTAAACAATCTTAAAAACTTTCGCTGCACAGGTCCACAATCATCTCAACAACAATAAACTAGATGAACAGTTCCAATCTGGTTTTCGCCCTTTTCACAGCACAGAAACAGCACTAGTCAAGATTACCAATGACCTACTGATGGCTGCTGACTCCGGTTTCCACACCATACTTATCCTACTTGATCTGACTGCTGTCTTCGACACCATCTCTCACAATATCCTCATTGACCGTCTAGCCTCCATTGGTATCGTCAATACATCACTCATCTGGTTTACATCCTACCTCTCTGGCCGCACTCAGTTTGTAAAACTTAAACATTTTCAATCACAACCCTCCCCAGTCACCTGTGGTGTTCCCCAGGGCTCAGTCTTGGGGCCCTTCCTTTTTATTATTTATTTATTTCCTCTAGCTTTTATCTTTAGGAAATATAATATACAATTTCACTGCTATGCGGATGACACCCAGCTCTACCTGTCCACCAAACCCAATTCCACGCTCCCTTCATCTTCCCTGTCTGACTGTTTAGATCAAACAGAACAGAAATTCTCCTTGTTGGCTCCAAATCCACTCTGGCAAAATGTCCCAATTTCTCAATTACCATTGACAACCCCAAAGTCCCTCCTTCCCCTCAGGTCAAGAGTTTGGGTGTCATTCTCGATAGCAGACTTTCTTTTGAAAAACACATCAATAATCTCACACGGTCTCCCTTCTTCCACTTATGCACTATCCATCGTCTTCGTCCATCACTTACACCCAACAACACTGCTATTCTTATCCATACACTCGTCACCTCCCGTATTGATTATTGTAATTCTCTTCTCTCTGGTTTATTACACAAGTCCATCCATAAACTACAATTGGTTCAGAACTCAGCTGCCCTTATTATCACCAAAACCCCATCCACCGAACACATCACTCCACTCCTCAAGCAACTGCACTGGCTCCCTGTCCAATATCGTATTGATTTTGAGATTCTTCTCCTCACTTTCAAAGCCCTCCACAATCTTGCTCCTCCGTACCTCTCTGAACTCCTCCAGAACTCTCCGATCCTCCTCTTCCTCCCTGCTTTCCATTTCCTCTGCCCGCCTCTCCACGATGGGGTTGAGAGTTTTCAGTCATTCTGCCCCTCACCTCTGGAACTCTCTCCCTCTATCCATCCATACCTTACAGTCTCTACCCACCTTTAAACCTTCATCAAAACTATTCCGGCTGGCCTACCCCACGTAACTCCACATAACTCCCCACGTAACTCCACTCCAAATCTATGGATATGTTGCTTTTTAATTTTATATCTCTAATTGTAAAAAAAATTATATTTATATTTGCCTGTTTTAACTGTTTTACTGCTAAGTTAACTGTAAGGTGTCCTTGAGTGCTATGAAAGGCGCCCATAAAATAAAATGAATTATTATTATTAAGTGTGGGTGCGTCTTTTTTTTCTCCAACAGTCGTGCAGGAGTTAGCGGTCATTTCAAAAATGTCTTGCACCAGTGATATCTGTCTGCATCATCTTGAATTAGCTAGTAGCCTGTTCTGATCTAGGCCAATTACTTTAACTAACAACTGTCTGAGCTGAGGTAGTTTCATTAACATCAGTTTGGGGTGTGCACAAGAGTAGATGGAGTTTGCTGTTGGATAAAGTGGTGAATGAATGCACTGCTTGCAAGGAAACTATAAGTGCACATGCAAACATGACAAACACACCTGATTTCAAATTTTTATATTGATGTCCTTAACCTGAACGCAATGGCAAAGAAAGGTGTAAACAATAATTAATTAAATGTAAAGGTAAAGAATGTGCATTTTCCATCCACTACATCCTTGACTATATGACTGGGGAACAATGTCAAAGCCATGTTTACACATTGCACTTAATTTTAGACTCTACTCTCATCAGGCATTACACAACGCTCAAACAAATTAACAGATCACTTAAATCACACATCGGGTATTGATGATGGAAATATTAAAGATCAAAATCTTTTCTGTTTACTGTGTAATTTATTGAAAACAAAATGACGTAACAACTGTCAATGGAAACCAAATTCCCCAACCGACTGAGGGCTTGATTCAAACACCAAAAATGAAAGCACATCATTGAAATCACAGGCTGTTGCAACTGGCCAGAATTTCATCACGACAATTCATAATGTGTCTCAGTGGGGTGTGTGGCCCCCATGTGCCTGTGTGCACTCCTGACCACATCTGGGCATGCTCCTGACGAGATGGTGTATGGTGTCCTGGGGGACCTCTTCCCAGACCTGGTTCAGGGCATCAGTGAGCTCCTGGACAGTCTGGCGCTACTTGTGGCCCCACTTGGCGACGTCGGATACACGATACATAATGTCCCAGTGGTTATCAATTGGATTCAGGTCTTGGCAACGTTAGTACCTGTCAACGGCATCAATGCCTTCGTCATCCAGGAAGATTTTCCAGCACCAGCAGGAACACAGTGCACCAGTGTAAGGTCTGACGATAGATCTGAGGATTTCATCCAGGTACATAACAGCACTCAGGATAAAGTTGGCTAGCACGTGGAGGTCTGTGCGACCCTCCGAGGATATGCCTGCCCAGACCATCACTGACCCACCGTCAGACTAGTCATCCTGGATGTTGTTGCAGGTAGCATAACGTTCTCCACGGCATTTCCAGACTCTTTCACTTTTGTCACCTGCTCAGTGTGAACCTGCTTTCATCTGTGAAGAGAACAGGGTACCAATGGCAGACCTGCCAATTCTGGAGTTTTCTGGCGAATGCCAATTGAGCAGCAAGGTTCTGGGATGAGAGCAGTCCCACTAGAAGATGTGGGGCCCTCATGCCACCCTCACAGAGTCAGTTTGGTCAGAACCATGCACACCAGAAGCCCACTGGAAGTCATTTTGAAGGTATCTGGCAGTGCACCTCATGTTCCTCCACAAAGTGTAATGTCTTCCTCCACCACTCATCCTCAACCTTCCCACCAGGCTGGGAAACACACTCCCATTCACTTAATCCCTTGAACGCACCCCTCACCTTAGATACTAATCACCTGAGTACTAATCTGTTTATGACACTCACCTGTGTTCTCCATCTTCTCCTGGCAGCCTCTATTCAAGCCTGGTCATTCACACTCTTGTGAGGTATTGTTTGTGTGACATGCAACTATACTAAGCCCGTATGTCCTGTACTTTTCCCTCATCTTAGATGCGTGTGAAAGTCCATCTCGGTATCCTGACCCGTGCCTGCCTGACCACCTCTCTGGATAATCCCCTTCTGTAATACGGTCTCTTGTCTACCTTGATACCCAGTTACCAACCTTCTGCCTGCTCTTTGACTTCATACCTGCCTGACCCTTGGTATATCATTGTACCTTCCAAATAAACCTCCTGCGCCCTGCATTTGAATCAAGCAATCCTTCTCTGTGTGCCTTCATTACACAAAGGAGCAGATACCGGTCCTGCTACTGGGTTGATGTTCTTCTGTCCAGCTATCCTCTCGCAACGGCCAGTCTCCTAGTATCTCCTTTATGCTCTTGAGTCTGGTAACAACCCAAGTAATCCATACATACAGAAACCAAAATAAATAAGTTCAGAAATTAAGTTGTGAAATGAGACAGGGAAAAAGTATTGAACACGCACATCTTCAGTTCTTTCCAAATATTTTCAATGGGATTTAAGTCAGGTTTTTGTGAAGAATGTCTCTGTAAATTTGCCCATTCATCCTTCCTTCAGTTTTGTGAAGTTTGCGTGGTGAGCGTGCAGACAGACCATGGCAGTGGAGTGCATTACTTACTGTTGTCTTTGAGACAACAGTACCTGCTAATTCCAGGTCTTTTTGGAGCACTCCACAAGTGGTCCTTGGCTCTTGGACAACTCTTCTAATTATTATTTTCTCTCCTCTGTCAGAAATCTTATGAGGAGCACCTGGTCGAGGCAAAGTAATGGTGAAATGATTGTCTTTCCACTTCCGTATTATGGCCCCAACAGTGCTCACTGGAACATTCAGAAGCTTAGAAATGCACCTTTAACCAATGCCATCGTTATGTTTTGCAACAATTAGGTTGTAAATGTCTTGAGACAGCTCTTTGCTTTTACCCATCACGAGATGTGTCTTGTGTGACAGCTTGGAAATTAGACCTTTTTGTAGGCCATCAGTTGGGACTGAACCAGCTGATATTATTTTGCACTGAAAAAGGGCTGGATTGCTTTTTAATTACTGATAGATGTCAGGTGTTGTCTTGGCTTTCCTTGCCTTTTTTCATGTGTTCAATACTTTTTCCCTGTGTCATTTCACATCATTACACATAACTTAATTTCTGAAATAATTTATTTTGGTTTCTTTGTATGTATGGGTTGTTACCAACATCTGGTGAAAATGTCATATCAATAGCACCTTTGGAAATATATGTACTGGGAACAATTGTGATGTTTTCAATACTTGTTTCACCCGCTGTATGGATGTGCCATATTGGAGGAGCTAGAATACCTGTGCAACCTCAATGTTTTTTTTGAGCATTGTATATTTTGTTCACCGAAACTCAATGTGTGATTTCAGTGGTTCCTTTATTTGTTCAAGCAGTGTATTTCCATTGGATATTGAAAACAAAATAACAAACAGTTTCAAAAGAAACTCTACTGTGGGACTGGTAGATCGAAGGTCTTTAAATATTCAGATGGTCTCCTGTTTTAAAAATACACTGTCAAGGTCAGCCACTCTCCTAGGTAGGGTGACATGTTGTATGTCTATATACGGAAGGGACAGAATTGATCGGTTTGCTTCCAATGTATCAGCAACGGGAACTATATTTCTGTGTCATGATTACATCCCTAAAAGGTCTTTGGCACAATATTACTGCCAATTACATTCTGATAATACCAAAAGCTAAATAATAATGACAATATCTAGCCCAAGACGAACACAGATTAACTTTGTATAAATTATTTTCATATAACATTTATTTTAAGAGCATCTGCTAAACAACTCAAATGTAAATATAATCTTTCTTTTCAGTTAAATAAATAAGCTTTATGTTGAAAAATCTCACTTGCAAAGAAGAAGCTTTTCCACTTATGCGATGTGATTTTCTTAGGTGAGATACACCAAATGCAGTTTGGGAAACTACCAGTAATGCCAGTTTATTGCACCATGTGAGAATGCCTTTAGGTCAGAGTTGATAATCTAATCATCCATAAACAGATTAGTCTTTCACAGCCTCTTTCCACATTAGGTTTTCCACTTCAGACAAACCAAATAACCCTATGTCTCAATTTCCTATTATAGTAGGCTGGGTACTCAGTTGCCCTTTTAGAAATATTACATTTAGTTGGATTACGACCAGTAGCTATGAACTGTAGCAGAGTAATGGAAGATGATGAATTATACTTTGGACCTTTAAGTAATAATTATATTGGTGGACAATATATTTGTTCCATTTGTTTATCTCCTAAAGATGAATTCATAGAGACCTGCTAATTTATTGCAACAGATTCTCTTGAAATGGACTGGGGTTACTGTAAATAATGGATAGCCCAACTGTGAACAGTAAACACCTGTGACAGTAAACGTTCCTGCTAACTTCTTAACTTCTCACACCCAAGCAACTGTGCTATTCTTTATTCAGCTGATTTTGACGGCAAACAAGACGATGTGTATTGACTACAGGCTGACTCTGTACGCAATGTAATTCATTCAAATCCATCAGTGTCCATATGTCAAGTTATAAATATTTCTAAAAAGAGCTTTTTGAAATACACACCCAATCTTTGTCCAAACCTAATAGACAATGGTTCATGCAATCCATGTCATTTTGTAAAATAAAACTACACTGAGGAAATGACAAGTGTGGTTCAAGTGGGATTCCAAGTACAGTTGTAGATGTATAATTTAACAGGGCTCTCGGTCAAAATCAGTGCACTAGAAAATTGCAGTTTTAACCAAACAGGGAGATATTCATAGACTGTAATGTGTTGACATCCCATATAGTATGTATCAGCTAAAATAAAATCGCATTTAAAAATAACAACACCCAATGGTTCAAACCAAAAGGACGAGCTTGCAGATCAATCAACACGACTATCATACGAAATGTGTATAGAATGCAGTTAAAAACTTTGAAACTCACCTTGAAATGATCTGTTCTTCTGTTCTTATTTCTGACGCGAATAAGTTGATGTTAGTCTATCCCATGTTACGTTCGAGAGAAAACAGCCTAAACGCATGTATAATTAGGCAATCCTAATCAGATGACTTTTAAAATTAGTTTGATAGACATATCAAACCAATATCAACCCCGCATTTAGTCCTCTTCCTCATTTGTATTTAAGTCACAAGTAAACTACAAATGGAATCTTCTGTAAGCGCTTGTGATTTCATGGCATCACCAGACAAGGATCATAGGCATTTCACAGCGGTTTCCGTTAGGGATTGTCGGGATGTTAACTCCCAACGAGTAACGCAAACTCTCATTGATTTATCATCAGTTTCTCGCATACCTCGTTTCTCGGGGTATGTAGCCTGTTTTTGATTAAGCGAGACAGACTGGATGGGGAATTATATTGAAGTAAACCCGCAATTACAAAATACACTTGCCTAGTCAATTGAAATGTTTTTTGTAAACAATTTTACATTTGTTTTCAAAATATTAAGAGAAAAGTTATATGGTGCTAATAGTCAATTATAATCTTCAAAATGTAACCCAAAATGTAGAACCTGTACAACAATGATTTTTTGAAAGCCCCTATACGTGATGTCGGCCGACTGTATAGCACTGTATCTGCAGATTATCCATCGGTCTAGCTTTCTGCTTATCATTAACATTAGTAGGCCTATTGTTGTTATTGTGTAGTTGTTCTTGTGTTTTCTCCAGTACTACGCAGTGGAAGAGAACTAGAACCAGCATTGATACATTTCCTTTGAAACTGCCGCCCTCTGGTGTCCAACAGCCTTGAACGAGGCATGTAATACTCGTTTTGGGGAAGCTTCTGTATTTTGAAATGATAGTTTAAGTCAGGGGTGGGCAAACTACGGCCCGAGGGCCAAATGCGGCCCGCGAGGCTGTCCCATCCGGCCGGAATGTAATACAATTATTTTGGGGGGAATTAAAAACCAACTCACCAGCCCATTCTTATACATCTGAGTCAGAATTGTAACTATTTACACCTTAAATGGGATCTACTGTACATATGTAATGTATGTTTTAACTTTTGCCCTTTTCTGGCCTCCAAATCAATTATGATTAACAAATTACAAAAACAAATGTGGCCCTCCATTTCATTTCAAAATCCTGATGTGGCCCCCGAGCCAAAATATTGGCCCACCCCTGGTTTAAGTAATCGCGCTTTAGTGGCACCGCTCCTATTCATTTCGAATGACAATGCAGTGGCGACCAGCTATCTAAGCCCCAGGCTGAGTTTCGCAATTCAGGCTTGGGAAGCAACAACATTTTCAACAACGTGGATCTGTGGTACTGCGCCGAGTTGAAATTAGTTTCAACAGACTTGTCTTTTTTCGGACTCCCTTCATGGGAAACACTGTAAAAGAGTGAACATGCTATTTGCCAAAATATGTTTTAGGCAGCATATTTTCAATGTTTTCTTCAATAATGATCATATAAAATTCAACTTGATGCATATTATTCTAAACACAGTTGGCCTACTTATTTAACCTTTGTTTTGGTGAAAAACATATTTGATTCATTGAAAATGAATGGCGCACCAATCTGCAGTTCAGCATGAATGATAAATCATTCTGGTGAAATCATGAGGAGGTTGGGAGTCCCTCTATGGATACAGCAAACCATACAACAAGCAATGATCAGTAACATGTCAACTGAACATTGTTTGACAGTCCATAAAGACAGACTGAGATTAAACTAAATACACATGTAAACATAAAATGCAGTTCAACTGCAGGACTACTGCTTATTAATTGTCATTATTTAGAATGTCATTATTTAGAATGATTTCTGTGTAAAACCAATTATCTGTTTAAACTAAAACATGATGGAAATTCAAACATAGTTGGCAAAGTCTGTGCTTCAGAAATCTATGTTAAGTGCTTTTTTTGTGTGTTGGGGGCAGGGGCATATACAACTTAATTAAGATACGCATCACAGAGGTAGGCTTTCGGAAGTTTGGCAGAGACTATGCTATCCTGGATTTGATGTTTGCAGAGAATAACAGGTTAGTGTTTAGTGTCACACAAAGGTTCATTGCACGCTGTGAGGAGATCACCAAGGTGGACTGATCTTGGAGCGGGCAGGCCTTCCCCGGGAGAAAGAGCAGTTCTGTCTTATCAATATTATGCTTGAGGTGGTGGGCTGACATCCATGCTAAGATGGCTGTCAGGCATGAAGATACGTTTAATGAAACAAGGGAATCAGAAGGGGGAAATGATAGTATAGCAATAATAGGACAGGCCATGTGCGAAGTGACCTTGAGTAGAGAGAAAAGTGGAGTGGGCCAAAAACGGATCCCTGGGGTCCACCAGTAGCGAGAGCACGTGGCGTAGACACAGACTGCCCGGTAGGATGCAAACCAAGATTGGGCAGAGCCTAAAACCCCAGCTCTTGTGTGAAAAGAAAGGAGGACCTGGAGGATCACAGTACTAAAGGCAGTGGAAAGACCTTGGAGATTAAGGACAGAAGAAACAATGCGAAGATCCTCTGTGACACAGACAAGAGCAGTCTTGGTCGAGTGACCTGTCTTAAAACCTGATTGTTTAGGGTCCAGAAGATTGTTCTGGGACAGATAATAAGAGAGTTGTGTCATGTCCTGGCTGGGGGCCCCTGGCCATCTTTGTGTGCCCGGGGCCCACAGACAAATACAACTTAGTCAACTGGATGGTCTAGGTGGAGTGAAGAAACAGTAATTTGGGTAAGGTCAGCGGAGGCAGAGTTTGGTCCAGTCATCCAGGGTTGGATGAATCGATCACCAGACATATGCAGAGACCAAGAGTGTGCATATGGTTCTGGGAAGGTGCTGACTGAAAGTTGGTGAAGAAAGCAAAATACATTTGATTGTGAGAGTGTTCTGATTGACAGCTGGTGAAGAGAAAGAAATGTAACACGGAAGTTGTGATGAACCCAGTTTTTGTGTTGTTGAGTAATCATTTGTGTGCCGTTCATATGATTGTTTTGTTGTATTGTCTGAGGATATTGTTGGCCAGAAGTTTGTTGGCCAGGTTTGTTAGATAAGAAAACTAGTGGCAGTCATCCAAGATGGAAGAGCATCCCAAGCTAGTGGCAGACTTCCCAGGAGGAAGAGCTTGTTAAGAAGAAGAGAGTCCCAAGAAAAAGGACCGTTTGCCAAGGTAGGGAGTGATATCATGCATTCCAATCTAGAACACAAAGGCAGAAACTGAAAATGGACACCAGTTTCTTGATGAAGTGGTGCACATAAAGAAATGCACTAGAAAAATTACAACGAAGTGGCCAAAAGGACCAACAATTTATGATATTGAGGAGGAAGAAGGTCCTGTAGGGATATCCACCCTGGCAGGAGACAAAACATGTGAAAATGTATATATGTAATGATTCTGTTATGGACACCATTTTGTCCAAGGGGATGCTTATACACATTTGCTTACCGGTGTATTGGGGGGTAATGAGTTTATTTTGGTTGAAACTGGACGAGGAACACAAAACGTAACACCAGCAATAACCGACAAGAAACACGAGGGCAAGAGGAACTAAAATAGGGAAAAAACATGGGGTACGACATAGAAACAGGAAAACAAACCAAAAAGCATTGAACATAGAAATTTAACAGCTGGCACGACATAGACCATGGCCAGCCGTCAATATATCCACAATTATGCTAGCTACCTTTGGAAAATTGTTTATAACAATTTTGTCAACATACATTTTAAGGTTGAATTTAATCTCCTGCAAAAGCTATAAAAAATAGAGACCTGTTATTTTCTTTGGCAGAAATAGTGATGTAAATCACAATAAACCAAATTAATTAAGTTACAGCGCAAAATTATTACTTAAATTCTACTTAATGCATTAAATTAATGCACTGCTCTGGACTTCCTTCTTGCACATTAAACTTTGCTACTTACTCACAGTAAATGTTTGCACATTTATATTTAAATGTTTTACCTTATACCACTTACTGTGTTTTCTGTCCTGCACCATTGCACCAAAGCAAACTCCTTGCATGTGTAAACCTACTTGGTAATAAAGCTGATTCTGATTCGGAATTGCGGCCTATTCAATGTCCAACTGTAAATGGGGGTGTCTTGAAGTTCTGATTCAATTGTTTGTCATGGCTAAAAACAAATTGTGAACAACTGAATTAGTGCACATACCGTGGGGAGAACAAGTATTTGATACACTGCCGATTTTGCAGGTTTTCCTACTTACAAAACATGTAGAGGTCGGTAATTTTTATCATAGGTACACTTCAACTGTGAGAGACGAAATAAAAAAAATCTGAAAAACACATTGTATGTATTAAATTATTTAATTTGCATTTTATTGCATGACATAAGTATCTGATATATCAGAAAAGCAGAACTTAATATTTGGTACAGAAACCTTTGTTTGCAACAGAGATCATACGTTTCCTGTAGTTCTTGACCAGGTTTACACACACTGCAACAGGGATTTTGGCCCACTCCTCCTTACAGATCTTCTCCAGATCCTTCAGATTTCAGGGCTATCGCTGGGCAATACGGACTTTCAGCTCCCTCCAAAGTTTTTCTATTGGGTTCAGGTCTGGAGACTGGCTAGGCCACTCCAGGACCTTGAGATGCTTCTTACGGAGTCACTCCTTAGTTGCCCTGGCTGTCTGTTTCGGGTCATTGTCATGCTGGAAGACCCAGCCACAACTCATCTTCAGTGCTCTTACTGAGGGAAGGAGGTTGTTGGCCAGGATCTCGCAATACATGGCCCCATCCATCCTCCCGTCAATGAGGTGCAGTTGTCCTGTCCCCTTTGCAGAAAAGCATCCCCAAAGAATGATGTTTCCACCTCCATGCTTCACGGTTGGGATGGTGTTCTTGGGGTTGTACTCATCCTTCTTCCTCCAAACACGGTGAGTGGAGTTTAGACCAAAAAGCTCTATTTTTGTCTCATCAGACCACATGACCTTCTCGCGTTCCTCCTCTGGATCATCCAGATGGTCATTGGCAAACTTCAAACGGGCCTGGACATGCGCTGGCTTGAGCAGGGGGACCTTGCGTGCGCTGCAGGATTTTAATCCATGACAGTGTAGTGTGTTACTAATGGTTTTCTTTGAGACTGTGGTCCCAGCTCTCTTCAGGTCATTGACCAGGTCCTGCCGTGTAGTTCTGGGCAGATCCCTCACCTTCCTCATGATCATTGATTCCCCAAAAGGTGAGATCTTGCATGGAGCCCCAGACTGAGGGTGATTGACCGTCATCTTAAACTTCTTCCATTTTCTAATAATTGCGCCAACAGTCGTTGCCTTCTCACCAAGCTGCTTGCCTATTGTCCTGTAGCCCATTCCAGCCTTGTGCAGGTCTACAATTGTATCCCTGATGTCCTTACACAGCTCTCTGGTCTTGGCCATTGTGGAGACGTTGGATTCTGTTTTATTGAGTGTGTGAACTGGTGTCTTTTCTACAGGTAACGAGTTCAAACAGGTGCAGTTAATACAGATAATGAGTGGAGAACAGGAGGGCTTCTTAAAGAAAACCTAACAGGTCTGTGAGAGCCAGAATTCTTACTGGTTGGTAGGTGATCAAATACTTATGTCATGCAATAAAATGCACATTAATTACTAAAAAATCATACAATGTGATTTTCTGGATTTTTGATTCCGTCTCTCACAGTTGAAGTGTAACTATGATAAAAATTACAGACCTCTACATGCTTTGTAAGTAGGAAAACCTGCAAAATCGGCAGTGTATCAAATACTTGTTCTCCCCACTGTATTTTGCAGTTCGAAGGTCAGCTGCAAAACTCCTAAGGAATTAATGCATGGAGTCAAAGAAACTCCTCCAGGATCGCAGCCATATTGTGCTGACACAGCTATAGATGTCTCTGACATCGACTGGGAGAACATCTTTCTACTCCATGTTTTTTTCTCTAATCCATGATTTTCTTAAGATTTTCTATGGCGGAAATAGACACTTTTCCAGATGTGCCACAAGGTTTTATGCGTACTACGACAATCATAACTGTTGACTGACGAGGTTCAGAAGAACCTTTTTTGTTTCTGGACATTTTGAGCCTATTATCAAACTCACAAACGTTGAAGATACTGAACTAGTCTAAAGAAGGTGTCAGGGTTCCGCCCTGACTCTGTCCCCAGCTCCGGTCCCAGCACGCCCTCTGCTGGCCATGTGGTGCGTCTGCACGCACCAGTCACTAAGCACCTACGTCAACCACACACACCTGTTCCCCATCACCCCTATCAGTGCCCTACATAAGCACCCCAGTTCCGCCGGCTCGCTGCCAGTACAAACAACGTAGTACTCA